>JABUQX010088582.1:0-15000 GCA_015478945.1 Trachelipus rathkii
GGAAGAGAATGTTCATTTCATATTGAGATCCTCCCTTGTGTTATCTTTGTCAGATTAAGATTGATAGATATTCAATTGACAATATCAAATTCACAAAAAATGGGGTACTCAATTGAGATGCATACATAACAAAAGTGTATTTGAAAGGACAATCTATCCATAAAGACCTTCAACTTAGAAAACTAAATATCTTCTAGAAAAATAAAAGTAGAATTGCATAAGCATTTAGATGCAAATACTACTTAAACCGACCGTTGGAAATTCAAAGTTAACAGTTAAAGAGCAACTATGCTCCATCCTAAAATTTTGCAAATTCGGCTTACACAATTTAACAGCTTTGGCCACTGTGCCCTACTCAATAATGATGCTATCGCTTTTTTCTGCTTAAAAAATAAATAAATATCAGATATAAGGAAAGCAAATGCAGAATTGTATGAATGCTAGTTTATTTTTATATAAACAATGGCAAATAGAAAATTATATTGCATATGCTTTTTAAAAAAAGAAAAAAAATAATAAAATTATATACGTACTTACAGGCAGTTCATCGTTCAAATAGGAATTAATTTAATAATTTAGGTAAGAAAGTTGAATTATCCTTCTGTATTTCTTAAAAATCTTGTTTTCTATAAATTTATTTTTAAGTTTTTATATTCTAATAATAAGATGTGCATTAACTAAAACAATCAATTCATCATTTATACCTATAAAATTTGTATACAAGAAAATATGTTTGGATTTTATAAGTATATAAGCGGGGAAGGAATTTATAGGATATGTAGCCTAGCTGGAGCGAGAAGAGTCGAGCCGAACATTTAAAATGCCGGAGCCTGGCATTTTAAAATGCTGAACCTTGACTCTGAGTCGGAGCCTGGTAATTTTTAAAACTGATGGAGTCGAGCCGAGCCGACCGGCAGCCGAGTCGGGGTTGAGCCGAGCCGGCAAATAAAGTTCCGGTCTCCGCAGCTCTGTTTGTGGTGATGTTATTAAAGTATCTCATTACCATGACTTAGATTATAAGATAATCAATATAAAAAATTAACAAATAAAATACTTTAAAATATGCAAAAAGGTATACTAATATATTATAATTAATATATGTATATATATATATTATATATATTATATACTATATTTATATATATTATAGTATAATATATGATATAATATGATATAATTATATTATAGTATATTTAAAATAATATATATCTATATATTGATAGTATATATTTAATATATATTATATATATATTTATATATATAATATATATAATATTTATATATATATATATATTAAATATATTATATATATTATATATTAATATAAATATAAATTATACTATATATATTATTATTAATATAATATAGATATATAATATTTATATATTATATATATATATATATATATATATATATAATATATTATATATAATATATAATATATATATGATATAATTATATAATATATTATATATATTAATAAATTAATATTTTAATATATAACATTAAAAAGTTCATATACAAAATATTCTTGTTTTCTTCATTAACAAAACTTGCATGACCGAGAAATATAGTTTTCGCTCATCTTGAGCAGTCGCCAATATAAATAAGATCTAAGAACATCGTTAAATTAAAGGCTAAAAATATATTGAAATTGAATCCCTTGTTCATAGGTATTTTTCTGAAGAGAATATAATTATCGCAGAATATGGGGGATGGCGCAAATTTAATTCTATAGAATTACGATTTATTCAGGTCAATGCGAATAGAAAACTTAAAGAGTATCTTCTAGTAGTGCATCGCAGTCACCGGCACTTATTTTGATCATCCCTGATCACATTAAAGGTAAAGAATGTTTTCTCTAATAGCTCAAGAAGGATTAAACAAACCTCATTTCATTAAAAATAAGCTAATCTGAAAAATTTGAACGGTGGCGCGGAGTGTAATCACGATTTAATATTTCCTATATAATTTCGTTCAAATTTTTTCACAATCGTCTCAATCATAAAAGAAGTTCATATACAGAATGATCTTTAGAAACAAGTAATTCCTGAAATTTAACGAAATTGTCCTGAATATAACTGTCAATATAAAAGCCACGGAAAATCCATTCCATAAAGATAGCGTCTTTAGGAAGTCCATTTCATTCGAAAGATTAATATATGTAAATGATATCTTGTATCAATAAAATCTTAAAATGTTTTAAGAAAAATTTCAAACCAGCATTTATTGGAAACCAATATTATATCAATCACTTGTACACTGGTACATTCAGAATGTTCCAAATTTATATTATATATTATATTTATATATATATATATATATAATATAAAATTATATATAATATATATATATTTATATATATATATATATATATATAATAGTATAGTATATAGTATTATATATATTATAGTATATCAATATAATAATATATATATATAATAAATATCTATACTAGGCATATTGTTAGATTTATTGTTACTGCAACTAGCGAGGTAATGTTCAAGAACCCTCAACAAAGCTACGAGTTTCATAACCTCGGAAGTTTACTGACCACTAAAACTGATATATTATATATATATAGTATATTATATTATAATTATTATATATATATTATATATTATAATCATTATTATATATATAATTGCAATATTAAGTTATGTATACGTTAAGTAATGTTATGTTAAGTTAGGTTAAGTTACGTAAACCTAACCTGACCTAGTTAACCTAGACCTACTTAAACCTAACTAACCTAACTATACCTAACTATAACTTATTTTTAATAATAAATAGTATATATTATAATAATATTATTATAAATATATATAATAATAATTATTATATATATGATATATTATTATAGATATAATAAATAATATATATATTATATTATATTATATATATATATATTTAACAGTTATGAGTCAGTACGTGCCATTATCAAAATACCGAGCTTTTGAGGTCTTGAAAACACGTCGTTATACAGTACATAACTAAATAGCTATAACTTATATTTATAAGTTATTATATATATATATATATATAATATAATATTATAATATATATTATTATATATATATATATAATTATATATATTATCTATTATATTATAATTATATTATTATTAATTATATAAAAATTATATTAATAATATTATAGTATATATATATATATATGATATATACTATATATATATATAAATATATATAATATATATATATATATATATATAGATATATATTATATAACTATATATTATATATATATATATATATATAATATAATTTAATTGATTTTTCGATTTGGTTTAAAATCACAATTACAATCTTCGATTTATTACTTTCTTGGGGCTGGAACACCTTAATATTTAACCGTCTTACCTACAAGTTACATATTAACCAAATATTATATATATCTGACCATCTATGAAGAAATTTAGGAAAACCACTGTTTATTTCCGCCGATCAATTACAATATAATTATGATTATATGTATTTATATATATGTATATATATTATATATATAATTAATAATATATATATATAATATAATAGTATAATAATATATATTAATATTATTATATTATATGTTTAAATATGGTTTACAAGATGTTAACTGGGTATATATATCGAACGACCGATGTAAATCGATTTTTTCCCGATTATTTCAAGGCAATAGCTGAGTTTGACAAAAAGTTTTTTTTTTTTTACTAAAGAATACCCAGGTAAATCGCAAAGATAGAAAGAGTCAGGTCTCTCGGCCTCAGCTGGGACGACCGGGGGGGATTCGTCCCCCTCTGTCCCTATCGTCGGCTCCCCCCTAAAAAAAAATAAAATAAAAATAAATATCAAAATAACATAATAAAATAACATGATAATAAAATCAACATTGCAACTCTTCTCTTCTCTAATTGTAATTTTAGTTCTAACAACTCACCTCATGTTACACGATAGTGTTCAGTGCGATTTTCGAAAATCTCTTTTTATGTAACTATCCTTTAAAGGATATAGTGCTAATAGTATATAATTTATATATTATATATATATTAATAATATATATAGTATATTATATCATATATATATATAATATATAATTATATATAATATATAATATATATATATATATTTTACGTATTATATTTTTATATAAAAATCTATATATAAATATATAATATATATATAAATTAATATAATTATATATATATAATATATATATATATAATATTATATATATATAATATATATATATATAATATTATTATTAATATTAAATATATAATAAGTATAAGTATAATAATATATTATATATATTACATAATTGGCAGAAAAACAAACACATTTTTTTTTAATTCATCGGAACGAATGGCGACCCAAACCGGCACTAAATTATTCAGCGAACGTATTGAAGACTACTTAAGTAATGGGAAAGCGTTGAATTCAATGAATTAGTGGAAGTTGTATAGAGAGAGAGAGAGAGATAAGAGAGAGAGAGAAGAGAGAGGAGGAGAAGAGAGAGAGAGAGAGAAGAGAGAGAGAGAGAGAGAGAAGGTTAAAGATATTAAAATTTGATTTATTAGTGTTACTGAATTTCGCTGTTTTATTTCAACATTCGAAATAAACATATATTTTGAATTTATTTATTTATATATTAATTTATTTATTTGTTTACTTCAAATTATTATTTTTATTTCTCTTTTATGTTGTGCAATTTGTTTAGTATGCTCGTATATTTATTTACTTCGGTCGTTAGTTTATTTTAAACGGCTATAAAGCTCCCTCAACATAAAAAGGCTACACTTATTTACTTTTAGCGCACCGCCAAAAGCCAAATCGTACGCTTTTAGACCGGGAAAAAATAAATCGATATATTATGAAAACAATATGAATGCATAGAAAAATATTGATAAATTCTTCTTATTTTAATCTTTTCTTATTTTATTTTTCCATTTTCATTTTTAAGGTCTCTCGATTGCTTTGAACGATTTTCATCCAATAACTCTTATTTCATAATGTTACGATCGCTCACTCGCGTGAGTATATTTATATTATGAAAACAATAATACAGAATTTATTATTACATATTATATATATATATATATATATATATATATATAATATAATGTATGTAATATTAATATATATATTATAATATATATATATATATATTATATATATAATATATTATTATATTATAATATAATATATTATTATATATAATATATTATATATATATATATAATATATATATTAATAATATTATAATATATATATATATATTATTATATATATATATTTTATATTAGTATATATTATATTTATTATAAATATATATATATTATATAGTATATTATATATATAATATATTAAATATATATATAAATCTAATAATATTATATATATATATATATATTATATAATATATATATATATATATAAAATATATCATATTATTTACTTTTTTACTTTTTCTTTCTATCGTCTTTCCCTCAGGGAGCTACGCCTGTCAGCTGAGACAACATCGATTTTTCCACGCATCTTCATAAGTACTTTACCATCCTCCATCAGCTGGCGCATCGCGGCAGTCCATGTCTTCTCAAGTAGTCTCTCCACGCATCTTTCATCCTACCCTCTGTCTGTCCTTCTTGCCTTTCTCCTCCCTCTCACCTCCACCACTCACTCACCTACTTGCGTATCTCGTTCTCTCCTCTGCATCCTTGTTATTATATGCCTCTTCTACCATCGTCATTTCTCGGGCTGAATCTATCCTGTTCAATCACAGGCACCACACCAACCGTCGTCCACTAACTCCATTCGTTTCTTCACTTTAAATTCCTCTCGTCTTCCACATCGTCCCAACACCTCATTTCAGCGCTTCGATCCTTTTTTCCTCCTGTTGAAATATCTCCAGTTCTGCTCCATATGATCAATGTGGGACCAGTATTCTATCAAATAAATCTTCTCACTTTATATCACACCCGATCCTTCATAATGGATTAAGTCTCATTGTTCTTACGTATTTTCCATCTGTGTCTCCACTTCCCACAATATCTCTCTTGCTTAAATCCCACTGATGTATAACAAAGTCTTATCAGCATTTCTCATCTTTTTACATCTAATGACAGATCTTGCCTCTACTTCTCCTCATCCTTCTACCCACTTCTCTTATCAACTGTCTTTTCTGGGTATTCATTTCCTAAAAACCCAACTCTTGCAAATGTCTGTATAAACTTTTCCATAATGCCGTCAATTACTCCTTCTTCCCAACTAAATGCCAAACAATCCCACATACACTTATTATCAAAATCCATATTCGGAAATTCCTCTTTAACCTTTCTGATTACTACATCTAATTAAAGCTAACAAGAGCAACGGGAGACAGGACACACCTCTGACTCCCGTCCCACTCACCAATTTGCCATTTTTGCCATTTCATCTCACGTTACACTCACAAACGCATACAAGCTTTTTATTGGCCTCCTCAAGTAACATTCCCCAATGCCGTACACTTCCCCAACATCTCCAAAGTCTGGCTCGGGTTACAGGAGTCAAATCCTCTAGTCAAGAAGCTATAATGCTGTTTCATTGAATTTCCAACTCTCTCCAACACTATTCTTAAGCAAACAACAGATCCGAAGTACTTCCTGTTGATAAATGAAAATTACATTTAATTTCCTCTCTGCCAACTGTATTTTTTAAAGTTATTTAACTTCTTCTAATCCTTTCGTACAATCCTATATTTGATCCAAATAAAGCTTTCCTCTATAGTGTCCACGTCTCCAGTTCGACTTTCCCTTATAAAGGGCAAATCAACTATCTCCCATCTACCGAACTACACCTCCCATCCAACATTTTATAAAACAGTTCCACATTTCTTTCTTCAATTACTCCTCATCCTGCCTTTATCACTCTATCGCAATTCATCTTCCCGCGCGTTTTTCCTTCCATTTTACAAAGCCTTCTTCATATTTCCCATCTTAAGATCACCCTTCATCTCTCTCTCACATATTTGCTTCCTCTTCACATCCTACCCCTTTACATTTATGCGGTTTCCAAATTTCAGTCCACCTCTCATTTACTTCTTCCTGGTGATGTAAGAACCTCCCCTTCTTTATTTTTGATACTATAACTGTTATCTTTGATTTATATGTTTTTGCCAGCTTGGAAATCTTCTTCTTTCCTCCCTCTCATCCTCTCCCATTCTTCTGCCATCCTCTCCGCCATCAGCCTTTTTGCCTCCCTCTTCCCTATCTGCTCCGTTTCTTGCTATCACATATTCATCTCTTCTTCTTTCTGTTCTTCCCTTATCTTCTCTCAATTTTCTTGTTCTTATTCATTTTCACCCACGGTTGCTTCACACTTCATTCCACCTAGCATAGTTTGTTTCTATCTCTCATCCTCCATACCTACTTTAAAATCGGAGAGTATGATCCCTATTTTTACTTGTAATTCCTGTAATTCAATTGTTGTTTCCTCCTGGTCTAAACTTCGCATTGATTTATCCAATCCTCCAACTATCTTTCCCTTCCTCTTTAGGATTCAACTTTAAATCCATTTCCTTTTTTTCTCTCAACCTGCCATTTTGTTCCTGTTACCTCGATCTGGCAACCAAAATTCTATTGACCGATCAAACTGACTCCAGAACCACTTTTACATCCCTCCACTGTTCATAAAGCCACACTTTTATAAAATAATACTATAATGGATTTTGGTCAAAACCTTCGGTTTGGGGTTTCCACTATATCTCGTGATCTTATGAAATTCCCTGTGTTTGAAAAATTCCATCATAATTGTTATAATTCTTTCTCATCAATTATCTAGAGCTCTCTCCCTCTGTTCTCTCGTTCTCCATGACCAATATCTCTCCACTCATTTCTTCTCTTTCCAGTCTGCATTTGAAAATCTAACCCATCATTTAGATCAGCATGTTTCTTTCACTTCCACGCTTCACACACTCCTCCAACAAATCCATGAACCTCTCCTTCTCCCCTCTGATCCCCTGTTGTGGATGCAATATACTCTTATATATATCGGTATTCTTTTCACTTTGATTATTAAAGATACTCATAATCAATCTCTGTTTACCCTCTCACTTCTGTATGAAAGGTGCACAATTTTGGTCGAAATATAAACACACTACACCATTTTTACGATACGGACTCCCGTAAGTAACACATAATCCTCCGCCGAAATCTCTGCACTTCTCACCCTCTCCTCTGATGGATAATTCACCCTAAGGCAATATATCAATGACCTTTCACCCATCTCCACATCTTATGTTCCCTAATACTGAGGCACTTTAAAAAAAAAATATTCCTGCCAATTAATCGTTAAAAGTATAATCCAAATTCGTAGTCCTTTTCGTTTTCTAATCCTAAATCCATTGAGTCTGCTGTTCGTAGGCTGGTTTCAAAGGGTTGCAAGCATTTTCTTTCATGCAGTGCTTTGCTAGCCTATTCTGCCCTAATTGCCTATTTCATTTGCCGAACAGTCTTACAGAGCCTAATCATGGCCCAGGTGCACGACGAGGAACTGGAGTTTGGACTTTGCACCCCATATATATATATGCATGATATATATAATATATTGTTGAATTATTTATAAAAGATAAATTAAATATTTCATATTAATTAGAAGTAATATACAAATTTTATATTATATATATATATATATATATATATAAATATATATATAAATAATATATAATATCTATATAATATATTGCCACTGTCTCCCGAAAGCCTATGCATGTAAAACTAAAAATTATAACAAGCCTACAGGAAAAATAAATACATTTTGAAAGTAATATCTTCGAGGAAACTTAAAAAAAAAATATTTCTATCTAATATTTAATAAACAGCTTTAAATACTAGTAATATATCTAAGCACAGCAAGTTACGTGTGATTGACACTTTGAAATCCCTGCATTAACCTTCACAGAAGAAAGATTCCAGAATAGTATTTAATTTACTTCTTGTAACGGTGGAAGTTATTTTTTCTTCTTATATCCTTTTAGGGGGTTCGAGCCGACGGAGGAGCAGAGGGCCCCGTCTTCCCCCGGTAGGCTGAGAAAACTAGCGTTAGCTTTGTAAGCATGCTTTCTTTATAACAATGCTAAAATATTCTTGATAACAATGCAAATATCCTCACATTTAATATCAACATATAAATTGCCTTTGAAACGTAATATCATATTACAATAAATAAAAATATTTAGAATATAGGTATTAAATTTTCATATGCGTTTATGATTTTCTTTTAAAAATTTCATGATAAAAATGTCTCCTGATAAGATAAATTCATAATGTTAATGAAGGGTATACTGTTTCTAAATGTTAATGCATTACTTTCGGGAGGCTGACCCATATATATATATATACTATAGTATATATATATATTATGTAAAACATTTATATATATAATGATATATATATATATATATATACTAGTTTAAATTAAATATATATATTAATTTACTTATATATTATAATTATATATATATAATAATGTATATATATATATATATATTAATAATATAATATATTATATAAAATATTATACATTATAGATAAATTTATAAGTATAAATATATATATATATATAATATATATAAATATAATATATATAGAAGAGGAAGAGAGAGAGGAGAGAATGGATATAGAATAAAAAGGAAGATGAAGAGAGAAGAGAGAGAGAGAAAGAGAGAGAGAGAGAGAGGAGTAGAGAGAGAGCGAGGTGGAGGGATAGAAAGATAGCGTAGAGTAGAGAGATGAGAATAGAGAGGAGTAGAAGAAGTGAGAGACGAGAGAGAGAGAGGAGATAGAGAGAGAAGAGTATTGCAGATAAAAACAAGAGTATCCGTAAGTATACTTGAGTTGGGTAGATCATTTCAGAGATTGATCGATAGACCTGTCTTTTATTATTGTTCTTGTTGTAATAAGGATATGTTGAAATATGTGTTGATGTTGAAACAGAGTGAGGGTCATAGGAATGGGATATCGACTCATTTATTGTTCTGTGTAACAATTAGTTGGTGGCTTGGATGGAGAAAAAGTGATACGGAAGAAGTGGCTAAAATTAAGTGAGTAAGTTAAGGTTAACAAAGTATAAAGGAAATAATTAGTAAGAGCGCTCGCAGTTCAAATCATTAGAATTGAACAGTTTAAACCTGAACAAATCTGGGAGGAAGCAAATGAAGAAGCAATTGTTAGCAGTGCAAAAGAAGTATGCGATGTGCTAAATAGAAGTAAGAATTTCAACTAGCGAAGGCTTGAATAAACGCTAATATCATTTGCAGTTAAAATTAAAAAGAAGCGTGTTGCTGTATCTGTACTATCAAACAATTGATATTAGTTCAAAAGAAAAGATCCTTGCGAATTATTATGAAAATAAAAGAAATATTATAAAGGTTCAGCAGTACGTAAGGAGAAAGAAGGTAAATTGAACATTTAGAACGTGAGGTATAATGTGACTTACGAAGGGAATAGTATAGCTTTCTTGAAGGATAGCGTGAAAGGTAAAAGAGAAATAAGGGGAACCGCTTAGAATAATGAATAGGGTGGTTTGCTTTTGTAACTGAATAAATGGATGTGATTGGGAGTGGTGAAAAACACTTCGGAAAATCACATAAATATTGGGCAGTTAATGAATGATATTTGGAATGTGTGTGCATTTGATGGTGCATCAAAGCGAATAGGTATTTGGGTGATTAGGTTACTGGTGAAAATATTCAAGAACTGAGGCGTAGATGTGATTTTGATTGGAGGAATTTTTGTACTCATGCGTATGGGTATACCGTCCTGGGAGGATTGTGAGGAGAGCATAATTAATTACCCTTGTTATATAATAGGTAAAGATAAGGGCAACTCGTATAAATTAAGTAGGGGACAAGTTTGATATGTAGGGAAAAATTATATCCTTGTTTTTTGGTCGAAAGAGTAGCTTCGAGTGACGAAGGATGATGGCGAAGACAAGGTGCGTATAGGAGTATGATGCGTTGTGTGAGTCAAATCTTACAATGAAAAAAATGATTAATAAAATATTTAGAGAAGAAAAATTGTATCTAGGTTTATGATTGCAACAGGCGTATGAGTAGGGTAATTACAGGGAAGCTCTATGGCAGTTGTTAGGGAGTATATGGTTTGGTTAGCTTCGAAAGATAAAAGTAGTTATGTACATGGGTAGGCTGTGTCAAATAAATGGTGTTCAAAATGATTGGTTTAGTATTAATAGCGAGTGAGGCAGGGATGTGTTATGTCTCCTTGTGTATTTAATTTGTATATTGGATGGTTGATGACAAGATTTAAAGTTGGGGCAGAAAATGTGTGTAGTCCTGCGTGAGCAGTTTCAGAAGTGGATGCTGTTGCTATAATTATAATGGAAAGATTTTTTTTGGGCGGAATCAAGAGATTGATGAGATTGGTAATTGATATTGGCAGGAGTAAATGTAAGAGGGGAAAGAATACGTAGATAAGATAAGTTATGGTTTGTGAGTGAGACAGGTCCTTAGTGGAAGTCTATTTAGATGTTAGCACCTGGAACTAGTGCTTGAGTTTAAATAGTTAGGGTTGTTGGATGAGAATGGAACGGATAATGCCAGAGTGAGTAGGAAAGTGTAATGCAGGAAGTTGGTGCACTTAAACTCGTGGTGATATTCAAAAGACATCTTGAGTGCGCCACTAGGCTTGCATAGGTAATTTTTACCGTGTGTTTGAAATTCCGCTGAAAATAGAAGTATGATCAAGTCAATGGTTCAGATGGACAATTTCAGAGGGGTTGGTGTGAAGAGAGGTAAATGAGAGAAAAATGAAAGTATGTTAGAATGTTGGTCATATGGAAAGGATGAATAAGTCGGTTGGTTAAGCGGATGTATAGTGCGAGTGTGTTGGAAAGCTGGGAAACCGAAAAAAAGTGGATTATTAGATTGAACGTAATGTGCGAAGAGAGAAATATCATTTGGCATGGAGGGCGAAAATAAAGGTGCATAAATAAAGAATCGGTTTTTGGTATGGGGCATGGGTGTGGCCGTCATCTTGCAAGGGATGACCGTACATTGCGATTTACCATAGTGGTTTTGTCCGTCCGGTCCCTTGAACCTATGGATTAATCTTCTTGACAGTTCTCACTATATTAATGGTACAGAGGGTGCGTAAGTGGCTTCTTTCATTTTGTCATATCTTTCTTGGCCGAGCGACTGAACAGAGGTGGGCTTTTCCAACTTCTAGTGGAGGCGAAAACCCCCAAAACACCCAAATACCAAAGAGCGGTAAAATAATCGACAGGTCATCTTGTCGATATATGTAAAAAAAAAAATCTGTTTATTTAGTTTCTCTAACGAATCCAACAAAACTTAACTTAACTTAACTTAACATAACCTAACCTAACCTAACTTAACTTAACCTAACCTAACCTAACGTAACCTAACTTAACCTAACAACCTAACTTAGCATAACCTAACATAAACTAACCTAACTCCTATGGCGGGCTGTACGGGAAATTTTTTTGATGTTATGTCGACCATTTATTTGACCTGTCGACCATTTGGGCTAGTTCCTCCCAATCTATCAAGAGTTGCTGTTTAAGTGGAACCACCCTCGATATCAGATTCATACTCTGTCTGAAGAAGGACTAGCAATTCCCCGATACACAACAAGTAACTGGGATAGTGTTACGAAGTTCAAAAGACACCGCAGGACTCTCAACCTCTTAGAAGTTTACTTACTGAGAGAGACATTACTACAAGAGGAAAAAAAAGCAAAGAATTTTAAGGATTGAAGAAGAATTGAGTTTTTGTGTGTTTGAAAATGTAGTTGCGCAGAAGGAAGAATTTTTGAGCATTGAAAGAAACCAGGTTTATTTTGAAAAATTTAAAAATCAGAAAAGATCAAATGCTAGTTACTCCAAAGACTCTGAAGGGTCAAAACATCAGCATCAGTATGCCACTATTGTTCCTCATATATATAAATGATTTAGGCCAGGGACTTAAATGCAAGGTTTCTAAGTTTGCAGATGATACTAAAGTGGCCACCTCAGTTAGGAATAGTGAAGGATGCATAAAGATTCAAAATGATCTTGATAAACTTCTTGGGTGGGCAGATAAGTGGCAAATGAATTTTAATAGTAAAAAGTGTAAGGTTCTTCACCTAGGTTACTCAAATAAAAGTTTTAACTATGATATGAATGGGGATTGGCTTGAGTCTGTGGACCAAGAAAAAGATTTAGGTGTGATTATAAGCAGTAATTTGAAAGTAGCTAATCAGTGTTTGGAAGCGAGGAAGAGATCGTTCCATCAACAGGCGTCGATATGGAATAATCTGAAAAAAATCTAGACATGAGTAAGCAAAATGAAGGAGAAAACCTAAACGAAGAAAACTTGGAGTGTAGTGAAGCGTTTCTAACCGATCAAAGACTTTAGATATGCTAAGAGCCACCACACAAGGTCCCCATAATCCATAAAGGTAGAAGTAACTGGGTGTGAGTAATGGTTAAGAGCTGATTGAGGAAGAGGCTGAAGGAGTTTAGGAATGTTTCTGTAGAAAGGCGATTCTCAGAGGGACATGATACAAGTCTACAAAATATTTACATTCTAGTTTAGCAATACGGAACCAATAAATTTTTCATAGTAGAAAATGAACAGGTGACCCAAGGGTCAAATAATAAGGAAAAATAAAAAAGAAAGCCATTGTTAGCTGATATAAGAAGAAAGCATGCACTCATAATAGGGTAAGGTTGTTAAAATTTGGAATGGTCTGCCAGAGTAGGTTGTTGAATTGTTGAGTGTGACTCGATTGAACATTTAAGAAAGGTTTAGATTTGTTTATGGATAGGTTGGGTATCATATAATATATTGACGGAAGCCCAAATTGGCGGGTTTTTAAAAGTTATTAGTAGTTGATATAATGTTAGACTGCATGTGGAACCATAACTTAGTTATTAATGCAGTGGATGGTTTGGGTATCATTATGTAAGATATATTAAAATCATTAGTTTTGACTAAGCCAAATTGGTGGATTTGTAGTTACAACAATTTGACAAGCCCTAGGGTGCTTTGTGGATTTGCATGAGCATGTTTGGTTAGTGAGTTGACTGGGACAGTCTCGATAGGCCCATGTGGCTTCTTACTGTCTCTATATTCTTAATGTCTTAATGTCTTAATATCTTAATAATGATAAAGTGTCTTTACTAAACTATAGACTGTTAACTATAAAATCAAACTAAAATCCTAGCGAATTCATTCGTAACTAAAATATCATCGGACCCATAATTTGTATATACATTGCGGATAATAAAATTGCATATTTATAATTTTTATTTATTTTACATAATACAATAATATTAAATATATAATTATTAATTAAAGTAATTTTGCTTTTTAAAAGAAAATTAAAATATCGTATAAAATATTTAAACAATCAGTTGCGTTCCTGTGGGCACATTATGACACAACCATTGACAAAGGATGAGTTAACGAGTTTTTAAACCAAAATATGAAAGGTAGTGACGTCACGATGACTTTGAGTAGCTGCATTAGGATGAATCGGTCATGTTCTGTAGATGGCAAAATCGAATTTTTCCAGGAACGCAACGATTTTAATAAAAATGAAGCTCCAAAACTATGAATATACGCATCTTTTTATATTAAATTATTTAAACAAAACATTATTAAGCATATTTTGCAATTAAAAGTGTGTGAAGTTCATTAACTTTAAATCTAGTTATCTTTTTTTGTATACAATCACAGAAATTTTACGGCACCACACCAATAATTAATTGTCATTAGATTAAAAAAGAAATTGGTGAAATCTCTTTCCCCAATTTCTTATTCACCAATTTATGTAATCGTAATTTTGAATAGGCCAAGAAATTTTAGATTTAGAAGAGAGTGACCTAGTCAAAAAGTCGTAGCCTAAATCATATTGTGATGATGGTATAAAACCTTGTACAATATCATGATTCCCTTTCGTCACATACGAACCGCCGTCCAACATTACGTGTTCGGATGATG
>JABUQX010088582.1:17500-29626 GCA_015478945.1 Trachelipus rathkii
GACATGCATTCACTTCTCTTCTTAAAGCTCCCTCCTTTGGTTTCCTTTTCTATTTGCTTCACTCTTGTCTAGTTTCTCTACCGATCATCTATATCAACGCACTCGATTGATGGAGTGACCTCTTTCCTCCTTTTCCTGTTAATTGTGGTGTTCGCAAGACTCAGGTTCTATCTCCAGACTTTTTATTCCCACTTTGCAATCAACGATCTCCTCAAGCTGTTACTTCCAATCTATGTTCACGTCTATGCATGACATCAACTCTATCACTCTTTCTACTCACTCAAATTCTGCTCCCTCTTTCTTCTAGATTGCCTCTCGTCTTTCAGCTTTTTCCGATTCTCTATTCTTTGTCGATCTGAGGGATTTCCGGTGGGTCACCGCAAACCTTTGTAAAATTCAACTTCTTTTAAAACTCAAACTTCTTTACATCTCCCTCTCCAAAGGCACCTCCCAACTTTTCCTATTTCCTTCGACGGCTCTAAAATCTCACCTGTGACAACATAAACATTCTTGGTTCTTGGTTACATAAACAATAAATGTCTTGGAAACCTCATATTTTCTATGTTTCTAAGGTGGCTTCAAAGAAAATCTGGAAGTTCTGTTCAGGTTGCAGGAATTTTTATTCCGACAGCTACTCCAGTTTATTAAGGGCCTTATTCGCCCTTCCTTGTTTGGAGTACTGTTTCTCACATTTGGGGAGGCTCCGGCCTTCCACCCTTCTTTGGGATAGGGTGAGTTCTAAACTTAAGAGAAAATTAATTAAAATACTGTCCTACTTTCTAACTCTCTTGACCCTCTTATCTCTGCGAACGTTACGTTGGCGCACTATCTCTTCTATAGGTACTACAACGGTAGATGCTCAAGGGAGTTGGCCACTCGCATTCCAACCTCCATTGCTGTCGCCCTCGCAAATACCAAAGGGGTGGCCTTGGCTCTCGCGATTGAGTTGCGTTGAATATTTGAAACCCCAGACTTGTTCGTTGTGAGTGCCTCTTTCTTTCCTGCTACTTCTGTTATGTGGAACTCCTTGCCTTCTTCTGTTTTTAAAACTATATTTAATCTTCCTCTCTTTAAAGCCCACGTCTGCGCTCACCTGAGAGATTTGCCTTAGGCTGGGAATGGTTTTTTTTAATGGTTTTATTATATACCACCTCCTGTGAAAAGGGTTCGGCCCGTAGATAGGGTAGTGTACTGTATACAAAAAAAAAAAAAAAAAAAAAAAAAAAAAATATATATTTAAATATAATATTTTCTTTTATTATTTATATTTATGTTTTAAAATTTTAGTATTTACTCTCATAGGTAGAGGGAAATATTTTGAAACTTTTTTTATAATTGAAAACTTTCATTATTTTCAAAATTTTCAAAATTTTCATATTTTTGAGAATCAATTAACATATTTATTTCTTAAGGGGGGTCGTTAAGCAATGTATTGTTTTTTAATTTATTTTATTTTAAAAAAGATTTTATAAATATTTTTATTTTTATTTTAAAAATATTTTTATTTTTATTTAAAAAAATATTTTTGTTTTAATTTTAAATATATTTTTTTTATTTTTATTTTTATTTTAAAAATATTTATATTTTATTTTAAAAATGTTTATATTTTTATTTTAAAAATTTTTATA
The DNA here is from genome assembly GCA_015478945.1 of Trachelipus rathkii. Lineage (NCBI taxonomy): Eukaryota > Metazoa > Arthropoda > Malacostraca > Isopoda > Trachelipodidae > Trachelipus > Trachelipus rathkii. Next base: position 19,129 of record JABUQX010088582.1, read on the forward strand.
TTTTTATTTTAAAAATATTTTTGTTTTTATTTTAAATATATTTTTATTTTTATTTTAAAAAATATTTTTATTTTAATTTTAAAAATATTAAATATTTGGATTTTTATTTTAAAATACTTATATTTTTATTTTAAAAATATTTTTATTTTTATTTTAAAAATATTTTTAGTTTTATTTTAAAATTATTTTTGTTTTTATCTTTAAAATATTTTTTATCGGCTTCAGAGAAGAGAAGAAGGGGTTGTGCTTTATTTAGGAGGAATAAGGTAGTGTGGGAACAAGAAAAAGTTTCAAATTTAAATTCAAAGTTTTTTTTTAATGATTTTCTTTTTTTGGTTTATTTATTTTAGTTGAAAAGGAATTAGGGGAAAAGTCCTTCCATGCAACTATTTTTTTTTCTTTGGGGGGGGGGGGGAAAAATTTTTTTTTTTTTGGCGGTGTTAGGGGGGGGGAAGAAACTTTGGTTATTTTGGGAAACTTTTTTTTATAAGTCTTGGTTCTGGTTCTTCAATAACTTGGATATAATAAAAATTATTGTTATTCGTTATTGAAATTTAACTAACCTTATCCTAAACCACAGCACAAAGTTCCATGGGAAAAGTCAATTTACTTAAAGAAAATAAATATATAAATAAAAACCAACAAACCTGCAACCATGATGGAACTGATGGTACCCAACCCCTGCTTGAAGGAGAAACTCCATTTCCTCTACCTGCATAGTTCACTTGAGTTATTGATACCTTTGGAGAAAAGGTAGGTCTTGGTTGAGAATCTGAAGAATCCCCAACATCCGTTTGCCTTATGAAGGACTGAATTCTTGACATCTCGTCTAAATTTATTTGTCCAGATGAGTTTTGTGTAACAGTGTGCACGGAATTAGGACTTTGGAATATATTGACGCACATATGACAGATTTTAGAGTGCTTCGATGAGCTTTCATTACCAGATTCCAAATCCAAGAAATTTATTTGCTCTAAGAAGGTAGTTAAATTTGGTGACTCCAGAGTGAACGGGTCTCTTGTATTATTCTTTCTATTATTTTTAGTAAAAGGCACAAAAACTGTCTCATCATCTTTATTTTTATTTATAAGATTTCTTGAATCAGTATTTGATATACGAGGAGGAGCCACAGTACTGAAATCTGAATTGGTTTTCGGAGGTCTTGATTCAGTTTTATTTAAAAGATGGGCTTGAATAACCAGTTTTAGTATGTTTGAGCTGCTCAATGGTAATTTTACAGTTTGCATGTGAAGAGGTAGACTATCATAATTTTCTAATTCATCTTTCACCGCAATCACGGCTAAAGCATCTGAAGTGGATATGTTGGTATTATCCATACCGGCATCCATTTTGAGTACCTGCTCCAACATACTTTCTAACACACCTTTATTGCTACTGCTGTCTTCCTCATCTTGGGAATTTTTATCATTATTCATATTCCTCATTTGCAACATATTCTGGAGAATCAAGGTCATAAGGTTTGCATCTGAAGTATTTGTACTATTATTTGTATCAGTATTATCACCATCATTATTGTTATTATTACCATTATTACTACTACTATTCATATTGTTATTCCTATTATTCATGTTGTTCATGGAAAAGGGATAACCAGTTGTATTTTGAGTAGACATACCATCCCCCATTGGAGTGGTATTCATTGTTGAATTTCCATCGTCAGTTTGGGCTGCTGTTTTTTGCAAAGCCAAAGCGTCACCAGCTAAATCTTCTAAAGTTTCAACAAGGTTCACCATTTCTTCTGAAAATGGATTGGTTTCTTTCATTACATGCTGAACCATTTGCATCATTTTGAAGACATCTTGTAAATGTCTTGTTTTACTTAACTGGCTTTCTTCTGCTAAAAGTTTGGTGGACATACCGGAATCCGTTATGAATATGTTGCTGTTGGTATTGAAGAGATTTATTTTATCCATGATGGATTTAATTGAATGTCCGGAAGGAGAATTATCTAGTCTGCTTTCTGATGATTCAAATGTTCTACTCTGTGCTGTCAGTAAATCATTGTGAAGTGATGCATTGTGGTTATCCAAAACCATTTTTGTCAAATTTTGCATCATACTGAGAAGAGCAAGTTGCACTTTTGATATAGATTTTGGAGATGAATTACCTGTTGGTAGTGAAAACTGTTCAATACGGGTTAAAATAGGGTGTGTTTGAGATTTTGAACTACTTGATATTTTACTTATCTGATGTGGTAGTATTGGTTCTTCTATTTCTTCATAAGGTTTTGGTTTCTTAGAGAATCGACTCGTCTCTTCAGAGACCTGATCAGAACTAGAATTAGGTGACTTTGATATATTTTCTTGGAAAATATTTTGTATTTTGTATTGGGATTTTGTATTAAGATTATTTTTTATTTCCTTTTCGGCTTGTTCCTGAAGGAAATTTTTCATAAGTTGTTGCTTGACATGAAAATCTGGACTTGCTACAAAATCTGGGGAGCTTATGATCCTAGGATTTAATATCGAATTTCCGTAAGACATTTTACCATTAACTTTGATGGGTAAAGAATTTAAAAGTTTGGAAAAGTGAGAATAATTTAATTCACTTGATTGACTATTGTTTAGTTCATAATCATTTGAATCCATTAAATTTTCATTAAATGTGTGATCATTCATATTTTGAAACGCATGGTTCAAATCTAATACCGAATCTTTATCTTGATTTTGATTTAGTTTCGATTTGGTAATTATCATCAGAGGGATTTGATGGTTATTATTTTTAACTTCAATTAGTGGTAAAGCCTCGGATGCCTCATTGACCAATTCTTCTTTACCTTTTTCAGGAGATTCTTTAGGATCTGAAGTTTCGTTTTCTTTTGAAATTTCACGTTTTCTTCGATGGGAAAACGATGAGGCTGATGTTTCGTTAAGTTTTCGTCGAAATGGAAATATAATGAATGATGAGTTATCATCTTTTAATTTAGTTTGGAATTTAGTGACTGATGTTTGATCACGTTTTCGTCGAAAGGGATATTTAACAGCTAATGATGGATACTCAATTTTTCGTGCAACTGGAAATGCAACAGATGTTTGATCTTGCTTATTTCTAACTGAAGTTGTTATTACTGATGATACTTTCTGGTTTTTATTTCTAACTGGAGGTGTAATGGCTGATGATGATGCTTGCTGATATTTTCTTCGAAATGGGAATATTATATATGATGTTAGATCACGTTTTGGGCGAACGGGAAATGTGACGATGGACGATGATGTTTGATCTGGTTTTCCTACAAATGGAACTGGAAGTGTAACGCTGGAGGAGGAAGTTTGATGTGGTTTTCTTAAAAATCGAGTTGGAAATGTAACGCTGGAAGATGATGTTTGATCTGGTTTTCTTACAAATGGAGTTGGAAATGTGACGCTGGAAGATGATGTTTGATCTGGTTTTCCTATAAATGAAACTGGAAAGGTAGAGCTGGATGATGATGTTTGATCTGGTGTTCCTACAGATGAAACTGGAAATGTAACGCTGGATGATGATATTTGATCTGGTTCTCTTGCAAATGGAATTGGAAATGTGACGCTGGATGATAATGTTTGATCTGGTATTCCTACAAATGAAACTGGAAATGTAACGCCGGATGATGATGTTTGATCTGGATTTTCTACAAACGGAGTTGAAAATGTTTGATCTTGTTTCCCTACAGGTGGAAACATATAGACTGATGAAATATGTTTATGTTCGTGTATAATTGGTGATCGGAACACTGAAGTAGTGTCATGAGGAAAGAAATTTTCTTGCAGAGGAGAAACCTAAAAAATAATATAATAGGTAAATTTTTGTATTATTATTATTATTATTATTATTATTATTATTATTATTATTATTATTATTATTATTATTATTATTATTATTATTATTATTATTATTATTATTATTATTATTATTATTATTATTATTATTATTATTATTATTAAAGTATCGGGGATGTCAGAAAGAAAATTTTGCAGATTGAGTCTGTCTATGACTCAGGGTCAGAGTTTGATTGACTCTGACTCTGACATTGACTCTGACTCTGACTGACATTGACTCTGACTGACATTGACTCTGGGTGACATTGACTCTGATACTGACTCTGACTCTGACATTGACTCTGACTCTGACATTGACTCTGACTCTGACTCTGACATTGACTCTCACATTGACTCTGACATTGACTCTGACTCTGACTCTGACTCTGACTCTGACTCTGACATTGACTCTCTGACATTGACTCTGACTCTGACATTGACTCTCACATTGACTCTCACATTGACTCTGACTCTGACTCTTACTCTGACCTCGACTCTGACTCTGACTCTGACATTGACTCTGACTCTGACATTGACTCTGACTCTGACATTGACTCTGACATTGACTCTGACATTGACTCTCTGACATTGACTCTGACTCTGACATTGACTCTGACATTGACTCTGACATTGACTCTGACTCTGACTCTGACCTCGACTCTGACTCTGACTCTGACCTTGACTCTGACTCTGACATTGCCTCTGACATTGACTCTGACATTGACTCTGACATTGACTCTGACTCTGACATTGACTCTGACTGTGACTCTGACTCCGACTGTGACTCTGACTGACATTAACTCTGAGCGACATTGACTCTGACATTATATCTGACTCCTACTCTGACTCTGACTGACATTGACTCTGACTGACATTGACTCTGACTGACATTGACTCTGACATTGATTCTGACTCTGACTCTTGACTCTGATTCTGACTCTGACTCTGTCTGACTCTGACTCCAACCCCTGATTCGACTCCACCTGCAATTCGGCTTAAGCCCTGTCAATGAATCGAACTTTTCGATTCCTACTTCGGCTCATAATAATCGATCCTCATGCCTGTAGTAAATCTATATATTATGTTGTAAAGTAATATTTTAATTTATTAATTCAGAAAATTTCTAATAATAATAATAATAATAATAATAAATATAATAATAATAATAATAATAATAATAATATAATAATAATAATATAATAATAATAATAATAATAATAATAATAATAATAATAATAATAATAATAATAATAATAATAATAATAATAATAATAATAATAATAATAATAATAATAATAATATAATAACATAATTATTTATAATGATAATAATAATTATAATAATAATAATAATAATAATAATATAATAATAATAATAATAATAATATAATAATAATAATAATAATAATAATAATAATAATAATAATAATAATAATAATAATAATAATAATAATAATAATAATAATAATAATAGTGGCAATAATAATAATAATAATAATAATAATAATAATAATAATAATAATAATAATAATAACAATAATAATAATAATAATAATAATAATAATAATAATAATAATAATAATAATAATAATAATAATAATAATAATAATAATAATAATAAAAATCCGAACCATGGCTCCGGATGTTTGGTAGGATGTGTAACTGGAGTCTCCTGGTGAATTTTTCGTAGTTTGTATATAATGAAGGTCTAAAAAATCATCGTCCTCTTCTGAATACTGGCCAGAGTTACCCAAAATCTGGAAAGGTTGCCAGAATATAGTGTACTGTGTTATACTGGCCATAGTTGCCAAAAATCTTTAAAAGGTAGCTAGAAAATAATATATGTTAAAGTTGTTGGCTTATTTCTAGGTCTTGGGTAATACGTGTAATGGTTGCCAAAAATCTTGATAAGGTAGCTAGAAAATAATATATTTTAAAGTTGCTGGCTTATTTTTAGTCTTAGGTTAATACTTGTAATGATTGCCAAAAATCTTGATAAGGTAGCAAGAAAATAATATTTTATAAAGTTTCTGGCTTATTTTTAACTTTAAATAAATATTTGTAATGGTTGCCAAAAAATCTTGGTTGGTAGCAAGAAAATAATATAATGTGTTAAAGTTGCTTCCTTTTTGTTAACTTTTGGTTATTACTTGCAATAGCTGCGAAATATCTTAAAAAAAGTTGCCAGAAAATAGAGTAAAATTTTAAAATTTGAATATATTAATTTTACAGTATGGAATTGTTTTAGAAACTTATTGTAATTCGTTGGGATTTTTATGGAATTTGTTGGGGATCCTTTGGGGATTCGATGGGGATTCGTTGGGGATTTGTGTGGGATTCGATGGAGATTCGTTGATGATTTGTGTGGGATTCGTTGGGGATTCGATGGGGATTCGATCGGGATTCGCTGGTGATTCGTTGATGATTAGTTGGGAATTCGATGAGGATTCGTTGGAGATTCGTTGATGATTTGTGTGGGATTCGTTGGGATTCGATGGGGATTCGTTGGAGATTCGTTGAGGATTAGTTGGGGATTCGTTGGGGATTCGTTGATGATTAGTTGGGGATTCGTTGGGGATTCGTTGATGATTAGTTGGGGATTCGTTTTGGATTCGTTGATGATTAGTTGGGGATTCGTTTTGGATTCGTTGATGATTAGTTGGGGATTCGTTGGGGATTCGTTGAGGATTAGTTGGGGGTTCGATGGGGTGCTTTAAAATCAATTTGCCTCTCTTGTAGATGGATGATACGTATGTTAATTTATTAACATTTTTATTACTTTCAACAATTACTATTTCTATAATTATTACATTCAAGTATTACTGTTATTAATATTACTTTCAAATATTATTATTGCTATTACTTTCAGGTTACAATTGCTATTAATGTTATTATTAAATATTGCTGCTGCTAATACTATTACTTTCAAATATTACTATTGGTATTACTATTACTTTCAGATATTACTGTTGATATTACTATTGCTATTATTATTACTATTACTATTACTATTACTTTCAAATATTATTTTTGCTATTACTATTACTTTCAAATTACAATTGCAATTATTGTTACTTTTAAATATTGCTCTTGCAATTACTTTTACCTTCAAATATTAATATTGCTATTACTATTACTATTACTTTGAAATATTATTATTGCTATTACTATTACTTTCAAATTACAATTGCAATTATTGTTACTTTTAAATATTGCTCTTGCAATTACTATTACCTTCAAATATTACTATTGCTATAGTAGTAGGGCAGGGATATTGGACGAAAATGACCGCGACCTTTTTTGACCTTTTTTTGACCGCGACCTTTTTGGGCCTTGACCTTTTTGGTCAACCTGAATTTTTTACCTTAACTTTTTTTGGGCCTTGACCTTTTTTGAGAACCCGGATTTTTTGAGAACCCGGATTTTTTGAGAACCCGGATTTTTTGAGAACCCGGATTTTTTGAGAACCCAAATTTTTTGAGAACCCAAATTTTTTGAGAACCCAAATTTTTTGAGAACCCTATTTTTTTGAGAACCCGGATTTTCTGAGAACCCGGATTTTTGAGAAGCGGCCGGATTTTTGAGAGACCCAAATTTTTTGAGACCCGGAATTTTTGAGAACCCAATTTTTAGAACCCGGATTTTTTGAGAACGCGGATTTTTTGAGAACCCGGATTTTTGAGAAACCCAAATTTTTTGAGAACCCAAAATTTTTTGAGAACCCAAATTTTTTGCAACCCTAATTTTTTCGGCAACCCTAATTTTTGCAACCCTTCGAAGAAGGGTTGCGCCAAACGGTTGCGTAAGCAACCGTTGTACGTATTGCCCCCCTATTTTACGCCCCCCCTAATTTTTTTCGAGCATGGGTTAATTTTTGCCACCGGTAATTTTTTGATGCCTGCCTTTAGGGGCTTAGCCCTTTTTGATGTCTTAACCTTGTTTGACCTTGATATTTCGGTCACATCTACACACGCGCACGCGCGCACACACACACACACACACACACAGATTTACTTACATTCACACAGATTTACTTACACTCACACAGATTTACTTAAGTACACAACTCACACAGATTTTACTTACACACACACACAGATTTACTTACACTCACACGCACAGGTTTACTAACACTGCACAGGCACAGGTAAACCGTAGAGCATAGTTTTACTTAAACACTTACATTGTACCGCATAGACACTTACATTTACCGCATAGGGCACTTTACACTATGACACTTATACACACTATGTCACTTATACACACATACACTATGGCACTTATACACACATTCACTATGACACTTATACACACATTCACTATGACACTTATACAAACATTCACGTAATGACAACTGTAGGATTTTCTTTGTTGAAGAGCTTAACATTTAAGCCCAGAGCAAATACAGAACACTACTGTTCTGCACATACACACTACAACCACCTTTGTGAACTGATGGTAATTTAGGAAGCACCGCTAATTTTGGCTATCCTTAAATTTTTTAGGCACCCATAATTTTTCGAACCAACCCTTTGGTCTTCCAATAGAGCAACTTTGAAGAACCGCAAATTTTTTCGGTCAACCCCTTTTGTATTCTACGTACAATTTTGGCATTGTAACTTTTTTTGACCTTGTAGCTTTTTTGATTGCTTTGAAGTGATGGTCCCCAATCACCGTAAGAAGTATCTCTAGTGATGTTCTATTAGTATTCTATGATTATTCTATGAGTGCTGGGTGAGTGCGCAGGTGAGTGCCAGTGAGTGCAATGAGTGCCAATGAGTGCCAATGAGTGCCAATGAAGGCCAATGAGTGCCACATAGTGCCAAGTGAGTCCCACATAGTGCCAACTGAGTGCAGCACTTTTATCAAGTCTTTTCTAGCGCTGCGCCCTGAGCCCCGAATAGCCGCTAATATAGGTGTCCTACCCTATGTTATAAGGTAAGAGGATTCAATTGGTGTATATTACAAGCTGCTAGGATACTTCCTACTAATGAGTTTGTATTTTTCTACCACTTATAGCCTATACATATATACTATATATATATAGTATATATATATATATATATATATATATATATTATATATATTATATATATATATTATATATATATTTATATATATATACACATATATATTATATATATATATTATATATATATATATATATAATAATAGTATATTATATAGTATATATTATATATATATAATATATATGTATATATATATATATATATTCTATATATTTATTATATATATATATATAGTATAGTATATATATTATATATATATATATATATACTACTTGCACACACACCTACACACATAAAGCACTATAACACTATAGCACAGCATTCACTATGACAACTTAATAAACACTAACAGGAGCGCTTATACAGCACCTTACACTTTCCAATAACACTTACATTAAAGGCATAGACACTTACATTAAACCATATACACTTACCTTCTACACCGCAAACAGGATAGACACTTACACTTACACTCAGACACTCGATATTTTGATGCCTCAACTTTGATGCCCAACTTTGATGCCTCAGCAATTGATGCCCAGATTAATGCCTCAACTTTGATGCCTCAATTTGAAAAGTTCTCTTTGATGACATCTTGATGCGTTGTCATCTTTGATACCGATCTATATTGATGATTTTTCATCTTGATACATTTTTTCTAACCTTTTTCTAGAACTTTTCTACCGCAACATCATCAGAACAGAGCTAATATTGATGTTCTTCCCTAGTTCATAAGCGTACCAACAGGGCGCCGCATGCGCCCTCCGCGCGGGAAGGCTGCAAAAGCCGCTACCGGCGCAGGTGCGACCCGCCGCGTCCCGCCCGCCACGTGCGCCCGCAGGGGCAATATTTCCGCGTTCCCGCGGCCGCCGCGTGCGCCGGCCAGGCGCAAATATTTCCGCGTCTCCGCCGCCGCCGTGCGATGCCGCAGGCGAAATATCGCGCCGCACGAATGAAAAATATATATACTATGAATCATTCATTTTTAAAATAAACTGTTAAACATTTTTTTATTAAAACATTTTCGCGGACTTAAAACTGTATTCTCATATACAGACCTTATTATTTAAGGACACATATATTTATTAACATTATTTTTTCTTAATACTTTTTACTTAATATTTTTTTATTTAATAAATTTTTAAAATTGTAATGTAAGAAGAAAAAGACAGAAAGACAGTGAATATATAATCATTTTTTTCATATTTTTTTCATTCGTAAGGCGAACGTTTATTTAAAAACATATACTTTACATACTTAAAGCAGTAATCAGTTAAATCAATAGAGGTGTTACATATCACCAAGGGGGTTAGTATCGCTTTTGTTTTAGCTTGTTTTACTGCTTAACTCATGTTTTTACTGCTTTACTCACATATTATATTAACATTAATACCTACAAGCAGTAAAGTAAGTAAATCAATAGAGGTGTTACCGAATAGCACCTAAGGGATTAGTATGCTTTTTGTTTTACTGCTTTACTGCTTTAACCTTTTGCTTTACTGTTTAAACTTTCTGCTTTACTGCTTGAACTCACATTACATTACATACGCTTAAGCAGTAAAATCAGTAATCAAACTGGTGTTACCTCACCTAAGGGATTAGTATGCTTTTGTTTTAACTGCTTTTACCTGCTTTAAACTTTTCTGCTTTACTG
>JABUQX010088583.1:0-2500 GCA_015478945.1 Trachelipus rathkii
AACACGAAAAAAAAGAGAGAGATCTCCTAATTTATATATATTAATATATATATATATTATTAATATATATTTTATATATATATATATTATATATTATATTATATATATTATATATATATTATTATATATATATATATATTATATATTATATATATATATATATTATATTTATATAATAATATATATGGTAATAGTGTGCAGTGGGGTGTACCCTGATTTTTATAAAAATTCACAGGATTACTCCCTAAAAAAAATAATAATGGAAAAATAATGAACGAAAATCGGTCGCTCTTTTTAGAAAAAAAAGTTACAGTCTCCTTCAAAGTTGTTAAAAATTCTATAGGATTTTCTTATAAAAATTTTTTTTTTTGAAAATCATAGGATATACTCTAAAAAATTAATAATGAAGCCTAAAAAAAAAAACGAAAATGATTTAAGTTTCTAGGAAAAAAAAGTTAAAGCCTCAAAGTTTAAAATTTTTTCCATAGGATTGCAATCGACATATAAAAAAAATTAGTCGGACGATCGTGCTCGTTTTTAAGGGGCTATCCTAGTTCAGGTTATAATAAGTTTTGTAAGTATACATAGATTTTTCTCTGTGTATACCTAAAAATATTCTAACCTGAACTAGAGGGCCTGAAATGAGACCTAACCTTGATGGATCAAAAAATGAAAAGTCTATGGGAGTTTTAACAACTTTGAGAGAATGTAACTTTTTTTCATAATTTTCGTTTTCACTTTTCTTCATTATTATTTTTTTTTTTAGGTATAATCTGTGATTTTTTTAAAAACTGGGTGCACCCTTCTGATACTATTCCCAATATAATATATATATATATAATATATAATATTATATATATATATATATATATATATATATATATATATATAATATATATTAATATATATATATATATATATATATATATATATATATTATTAATGGTTGACTGGCCGAAAGCAACATGCATGTAACTTAAAAACTATAACAGCTAAAAATAAATAACATTTTATTTAATCAGGAGAATTTTTATCGATGAAAATTAAAATACAATAAAATCACGCTTGTGAAAATTTAAAACTTGTTTAAAATGTTCCCACATGATAAAACTATCGGTTTTTGAGAATACGCAAGAGGTCTGGCGCTCCGAATGAGCACGCTAAGTTGCCAATGTTTGATTTTTTTAAAATAAACGATACCCCATAGAGTAAACCACAGATGGACAGTAGTCCGGGGTCTCGTCGCCTACCGGGGAATGACGGGGGAGCTTTGTCCCCTTCCCTCCATCAGCTCGAACCCCTAAAAAAGAAATAAAAAAAGTTAACATTTTCTCCAAAGCATAAAAAAAACATATTTGGTAACTGTTGCTCTCGTACTACTGCAGAAATGGAAGGTTACTCAGAGGCGTACGCTGCTAAGCCACTAAGATAGGGCTAGATGCTCTCATGAATAGTTTAAATAATAATTAGAATAAAATACATTTTTTTTAAGTTTTCATCGATAAAATTGCTTGCTGAAATCAAAATGTTATTTATTTTCCTGTAGGGTTATAGTTTTTTTAGTTTACATGCATGTTTGCTTTCGGGACACTTGGCATATATAGTATTTATAATATATATAATATATATATATATATATATATATATATATATATATATATTATATATATATATATATATATATTATATATATCTATATAATTTATTTATTATTTATATAGATATTGATATATTTATATATTTTTGCCTAAAATATTTAAATTATCCCTAGTTATTCCACTTTTATTTTTAAAGTATACAGATTTTTAAAAACGACTTTATTGATCAAATTACAGTGGTTACTAATTATTTACAAAGGTATTGGTAGTTTGTTCTTTACTCTAACTTTTCCCAAGCTTTCGTGAAATGCCATTTCACCTCTTTCAGGGATTGTCAGAGAAAGAAAACCTTTATTTTTATTTCTTCGTTATTGATTTCTATTACAGTTGGTTGTTGCTATATTTTTGTGTGTACTTTTCATTTTTTCTCGAATGCTTCGCATGAATGCAAATGCCTTTAAAACTTTCATTAAGTTTCATCTATGTAGTAGTTGCCTCGGTCCTGGTTAAAGTTTATTGTATTTTTTATTAAGAATGCTTCATAAAATTTTCTGAATTAATGGTTTTTTATTGCTTTAACTATTTTGCTGTTTTCTGTTTTAATTTGATGGCCTTCAATATGACATACGAACAAACAATAGTAACTCGCCAATAGTAATACATCAAATAAACGAAGGCCATCAAATTAAAACAGAAAACAGCAAAATAGTTAAAACAATAAAAAAAACATAAATTCAGAAAATTTATGAAGCATTCTTAATAAAAAATACAATAAACTTTAACCGGGACCGAGGTAACTACTACATAGATGAAACAATTAATGAAAGTTTAAAGGCATCAGCATCATGCGAAAGCATTCGACAAAAATTGGAAAGGGACACCACAAATATCAACAACAACAA
>JABUQX010088583.1:10000-12058 GCA_015478945.1 Trachelipus rathkii
TAATTTGGGGGCATTGAGTCGCTTCTTTGCTAACTATTATTGGAATGAATCCTGTTTTGACTCTGATTACGCTTCGGTTACCTCTGAAAAGGTAGGGGCCGTGATCACCGATAGGATGAGCAGGGTCATTCCATCTTTAACAAAATCTTCCCCAAAAAAAAAAAAAAAAAATCCATGGAGCCTGTTCTCGCGCCATTCAAGAGAGAGAGACATCGCGTATCGGGCATGGAAAACACTCCTTCTCCTATCAGTCTTACTAATTTTCATTCTGCTTTCATATATATATATATATATATATATATATATATATATATATATATATATATATATATATATATATATATATATATATATATATATATATATATATATATATATATATATATATATATATATATATATATATATATATAATGGTAAATCTGGTAAGAATGGTAAATCTGCAGGTATAGATGAAATTACTGGTGAAATGATCAAGAATGGAGGCAAGATCGTGATTGATTGGATTTGGAAGTTCTGTAATAAAGCGTTTATGGAGGGTATAGGTCCAAGGGATTGGAGGAGCAGTAATAGTTACCTTACTTATATAAGGGTAAGGGAGATAAGGGGAACTGTAGGAATTATAGGGGAATTAGTTTATTGAGTGTTTTAGGGAAGATATATGCTGTTATTTTGGTCGAGAGGTCGAGGTGACGGAAGGACTGATTGTGAAGAACAAGGAAAGTATGAGTGGCAGAGGATGTGTGGATCAAATCTTTACATTGAAACAAATGATTGAGAAAATGAGGGAGAAGAATAAATTGTATTTAGGTTTTATGGATTTGCAACAGGCGTATGATAGGGTTAATAGGAAAGCTCTATGGCAGGTGTTAATGATATATGGTGTTGGTGGTAGGCTTCTGAATGGAATCAAAATTATGTATGAGGATAGTGAGGTGTGTGTAAGAATAAATGGTGTCAAAGGTGATTGGTTTAGTATTAATAGCGGAGTGAGACAGGGTTGTGTTATGTCTCCTTGGTTATTCAATTTGTATATGGATGGGGTTATGAAAGAATTAGAGGTGGGGGTGGCAGTAAATGGTGCTAGAATGATGGAGAATGGAGATGAGTGGAGGGTGCCCTACCTCTTATATGCGGATGATTTGGTTCTTTGTGGCGAATCTGAAGAGAGTTTGAGAGGATTGGTAGAGAGATTTGGCAAGGTGTGTAAAAGGAGCGGTTTGAAAGTAAACGTAGATAAGAGCAAGGTTATGGTTGTGAGTGAGGACAGTCCTCAGTGTGACGTTATGTTAGATGGTGAGCAGCTGGAAAAAGTGTCTGAGTTTAAATATTTAGGGCAGGGGTGGCCAACCCTTGGCGCATTGGATGATAATAAGTGGCGCATTGCTACGGGCTACTTTTTGGGAGATTTTTATTTTAACTGGGTTACGTCAGCCTATTTCTTACGAATTTATTTAATGAAAACTAAAAATTCATTTTATTTCCAGAAATTTGTTAAATCTGGCAATATATAAAGAAGTATGTAACAAATATCGTAATGTTTATGCTTTTTTTTATGTAGCGTCGACTCTCATATTCAATATATTTTCCCGCCAAAACTCATATTTCAAACATGATTTTAAATTACCTTGTAATAAAACATCGTCAATGATCATCAGTTGAAATCTTGTATTTATCAGTGATAGTGAGGTAGTGTTCTCTCATATTTCTTAAATTATTGGATTTTTATTTTTTTCATAAGCAAGCATATTAGAAATTAGTGCCGTATTTTTTAAATCGAAGAATTCTAAAAATATAATTAATAGAGAAATCATATATTCTGTGATTTCTTTATATATATATATATATATAATATATATATATATATATATATATATATATATATATATATATATATATATATATATATATATATATATATATATATATATATATATATATATATATATATATATATATGGCGTAATTGTACTTAGACTGACAAATTCTATTTCTTTGCGTTGGTTGCCAGAACTTACAAATTTGACCTTCCGACTGTCCTTTTATGCCAAAGAAAAT
>JABUQX010088584.1:0-20994 GCA_015478945.1 Trachelipus rathkii
GAACACATTGAACTTTAGATCTAAACTCTTATTCCAGACCAAAGTCTCAATACTATACAATAACACAGGTAACAACATACCCCTCATGTTAAGACCCTAGCACACTCTAAGACTTAGTCCCTTTGTCATTCACCAAATGATTTAATTGCATCAGCCACCTTCCTGCTATTCATAACTTTCCTACTACACTCCCTGCATCGTCCGTTCCCTTCTCATCCAACATATAACCTATATAATTTAAATATTTAAACTCAGACACTTTGTTCCAGCTGCTCTTACCATCTAATATAACTTCACACTGAGGAGTGTCCTCACCACAACCATAACCTTATACTCTTATCTACATTTACTTTCAAGCCCCCTCCTTTTACACACCCTGCCAAATCTCTCTACCAATCCTCTCAAACTCTCTTCAGATTCGCCACACAGAACCAAATCATCCGCATATATAATAGGTAGGGCACCCTCCACTCATCTCCATTCTCTCCACCATTCTAACACCATTTCCTGCCATCCCCACCTCTAAATTTTCTCATAACCCCATCCATATACAAATTGAATAACCTAGGGGACAGACATAACACAACCCTGTCCTACTCCGCTGTTAATCCCAAACCAATCACCATTGACAAT
This sequence comes from Trachelipus rathkii, assembly GCA_015478945.1. Lineage (NCBI taxonomy): Eukaryota > Metazoa > Arthropoda > Malacostraca > Isopoda > Trachelipodidae > Trachelipus > Trachelipus rathkii. The sequence goes on from JABUQX010088584.1 coordinate 634, forward strand.
ACATTTATTCTTTACACACGCTTCACTATCGTCATACATACTTTTGACTCCATTCAGAAGCCTACCACCAACACCATATATCACTAACACCTGCCATAAACCTTCCCTATTAACTCTATCATACGCCTGTTGCAAATCCATAAAACCTAAATACAATCTATTCTTCTTCTCCCTCATTTTCTCAATCATTTGTTTCAATGTAAAGATTTGATCCACACATCCTTACCACTCCTAAACGCACCTTTGTTCTTCTCACCAATCAGTCCTTCAGTCACTGACGCACTCTGACCAAAATACCAGCATATACCTTCCTCCCTACAACACTCCAATAAACTTATTCCCCCCATAATTCCACTATAGTTCTTAGAGTTTCAATTTTTTTTAAAAAAACGAACGATTTCTGCTCTCCTCCAACCCTTGGAACTATACCCTCTATAAACGCTTTATTACACAACTTCCAAATCCAATCAATCACCATCTCGCCTCCGTTCTTGATCATTTCACCAGTAATTTCATCTATACCTGCAGATTTACAAATATTCTTCAACTTTTTCACTCTACCCATTACCTCCTCCTTACTAATAACCTCATCCCCAAAATACCTATTCCTTCTTGCACCATCAAACCCACACACATTCACTATCACCTCTTCATTACTGTTAATATTGTGCAGATTTTCGAAGTGTTCTTTCCACACTCCTCTCACACCCATTTCATCAGTTACAAAGGCACCATCCCTATTCATTATTCTAAGCAGATTCCCCTTATTCTCATTCTTAACCTTTCGCGCTTCCTTCCAGAAGAGCTTCCTATTCCCTTGTAAGTCCCCATTCATCCTCCTTCCAAACTGTTCATTTACCTCTTGTTTTCTCCTACGTATACACCTTTTAGTATTTCTTTTTTCCTCCTTATATAATTCCAAGCATCTTTCTTTTGAGTCTTCATCATTTGCTTTTAGTACATTCAACCACGCTTCTTTTTTACCTTTAACCGCTTTCATCATTATTTCATTATTATTATTATTATTATTATTATTATTATTATTATTATTATTATTATTATTATTATTATTATTATTATTATTATTATTATTATTATTATTTCATTATTATTATTATTATTATTATTATTATTATTATTATTATTATTATTATTATTATTATTATTATTATTATTATTTAAACATTTCAATGTCTCAGTTAAGACTTTCAAGTTCTTGTTCTACGAGAAACCACTCAAGAAATAGGTTCCTTATGAATATCTTTTTATTTACATTAGCATTTAGGGTGAAGATATTTTTGAAACTGTTCACTAACAGTTGACCCCAATTTGAATATCAGACTTTGAGGAATTCCATCCCCCCAAAGAAACCAGTAGCATTGAGCTATGTATGAAATAAAATTTCGAGTTCATATCCTCTTTAAATATCAAAAAATAATAAAACTCATTGTTGATATTTTTGATATGTGGCATATGGTAAAAAAAAAATTTCAATTTAAAATTACTAGCTACCTAACATTTTTAGAATGATTTAAGATATAACAAATCGGCACCGATTAATCGGTATTTTTCGATAAGACGACTGATAATTAGTAATCGGCAGATTTCCTTATCAGTGTATCTCTACTGGTAATTATTTATTTACTTAATTTATGTATTTTATTTATTTATTTTATCTTATTTCTTTTACCAGGTGAAGTGTGTATAAATTTAAAAATTGAATTAGACACGAGCCTATCTTTTTGCTTCCAATGGCATTGAAGTGACATTAAAAGAGAGGAAGAAAATTTCAGAAAATTTTTACTTTGATATGAATTCAGAAGCTTTGAAGAGAATGTTGAACCTCATACCATATCAGGTAGTAATGACGTACTCATTGTTTTCCTTCGATGTACTTCTTTTTAAGACATTTATTAACCATTGTAAAGCATAAAACTGAACTTATGCTTATATATATATATATATATATATATATATATATATATATATATATATATATATATATATATTTATATATCTATATTTATATATATATATATATATATTATTGTTATATATATATATATATATATATATAGCATATATATATATATATCTATATATATATATATATATATATATATATATATATATATATTATATTATATATATATTTATATATATATATATATATATATATATATATATATATATATATATATATATATATATATATATATATATATATATATATATATATATATATATTCTCCCCTCTTAATTTCCCAAGACTTGGGGTAAGGTGCGTAACATTCACCGGAAACAGAAAAGTAGTACAAGAATATGACGCAAGTCGAAAAGACAGCCCAGTCTTACTGCCCTTTATACCTTTTAGTGAGAATCCTGTCACAGTCAGAAAATCCCACCCTTAGAGCTTCACGGACCGCGAGACCCTCACTCATGTGGCATCTCGTCAATGGGTATATACATCCCCTTGGGCCCAGGTGGGGCCACAACCATACCCCCATCACAAACCCTCCATTCACCCTATTATGTAATTTTTCTTCTGCCTTCTGCAACTCACATTTCTCTCCTCCAAGCATTCCTTTACTGACTCAATCCACTTTTTCTTCGGTCTCCCAGCCGGTCGATTCCCAGCACACACACTCACCACTATACATCCGCTTATCCAACCGACTATCATCCATCCTTTCCACATGACCAAACCATCTCAACATACTTTCATTTATTCTTTTTTTCGTTTACCCCTCTTTCTTTTCTACAATTGGCCAAACAATACTCTCTAATACTTTCATTCCTCATTTTATCAATTCTTCTCACACCTAACACCTAAGATTGTCTATCTGAACACATTGTACTTTAGACCTATTCCTCATAGTTCAGACCATAGTCTCACTACTATACATTAACACAGGTAACAACATACCATCATGTAAAACCCTAGCGCACTCAAGACTTAGTCCCTTTACATCCACCAAAAAATATATATATATATATATATATATATATATATATATATATATATATATATATATATATATATATATATATCTATATAAGATATATGTATATATATATATATAAATATATATATATATATATATATATATATATATATATATATATATATATATATATATACCATTATTTAACTACATTCTAGTGCAATAATATTGAATTGTGCAAGAATACTTTTAACTCCATTTTATCATTTTTTTTTTTTTTTTTTTTTTTTTTTTTTTTTTTTTTTTTTTTTGACAGGATATTTCTTCATTGAGTCGAGCGTGTATATTTAACATAACTTATCCGTCAAGCGATCTTTTCATAGTTGTTCGTTTGGAGAAAATTTTGCAAGGAGACATCAATGATGTTCTTATTCCTTATTTAAAAGACGAATGTGTAAGTAAAGAGGTTGATCTGAAAGATTTGAATAACTGTAAAATATTATTGATTTAAATTTTAAAAAAGGTTTAAATTTTTAATCTAACTTTGTGCAATAAATGGTGTATGATATTATGATGATAAATTTTTATATTTCATTTAAATAAAAATTTTAAATTTTTTTAAATTTTACTTTTACAAAGCAAATATTCAAGACCATATATATACAAATATTGTATAGTTATTTTGTTTTTGTAAGTTTTTCAAATTACATATTTTTTTTTTTAGAACAAGGAAAAATTAAAAACTTCGGCAGTAACATTTTGTGAGAGATTAGGAAAATATCGAATGCCTCTAGCATGGACAGCCATTAATTTAGTAGACATTGTACAGGGAAATAGGGATGGTAATTCTGATAAGGAATCATCAGGATCAAACAGTTTAGGTAAGATACAGAGCGGAAAGGATGATTGAAAACATGTTACTCTTTTTTGGAAGCTTTTCTCTTTATCAATTTTACCTTTTTATATTTTTAACTTTTTAATGCAACTGAAGTTTAATATCCTAATTGTAAAAGTATTATTTATTTAGTGTTATTTTTACACGTGCAGATAGGAAAACAAAGCTCATCAAACTTTGGATGTGATGTTAAACGGAGGTGGCTCTTGGGTCTCTCACAAGAAGGGGTTCTGAAAGGAGGAGCTTTAACGAGAAAAAGGCGTAGCTGGTCGCCAATTTGGCGCTTGTTTAGATTCATTTCGACCAGTTACTCTTACGGTTTCTACATTTTTTAAACAGGTAAAGATTAGTCTTGCTTCTCAAATTATTTTTCTCCCATAGGTCACTAGGTCTAATAATTTTTTAACAAGCTCAAAAGTAGTTTCATTTTGAATTATAGTTAATGTATTCATTGGGACAATCGTTTTCACTTTATTGTTCCTATAATTTTATTAAGCCTATTGCTTTTTCCTTATGTGATATGTTCATTAAAATATTCAATGCTTACACCATGTAATATGTTTTAATTTCTGCCTTGTCGTTTTATATTTTATATATTATCCCGTTTTGTTTATTCTTGAATGGATTTTGTAGGAGGGAGACAAACTAAGGGATGAAGATTTATACAAGTTTCTTCCCGAGTTGAAAAGATCTTCGAATCAATTAAAGAAAAAGTGTCTGCCTGGCCAACTTGTGCTTGACATCTCGCCAGTTAGAGACACTCCTAAATATTGCCTTACCTCTGAACTGGCCAAACATCATCCCTATCCAGGTTATTATTATTATTATTATTATTATTATTATTATTATTATTATTATTATTATTATTATTATTATTATTATCATCATTATCATCAAAACCAATAAGAACAACTGCAAATTTTATTACCATATGTAGGAAAATAAGAAGTTACCAAAGAATATAATTCGAAAAATATTTGTTTAAATTTTTCTTTATTAAGACAAACTTTTTTTTTTCATATATGTTTTCTCCCATTTCACTTTTGATTTGTTTTATGAGACATACAGAAATACGGAAGTACATAATTCTGTATCGTTTCTCAAAAATAAATAAACTCTGTTGGATAATAACGTTGTAAAGTTTATCTACTGTAGAAATGACAAAAAAGTTTGCTAAGGCTCATCAAGAATATAAATTCTTGTGTTACTAATATTTTGATCCATTTGATTGGATTAAATTAAAAAAATTCTGTATAAGTTTTCCAAAATGCTTTTATAATTTTCATGTAATCAGTTTATGGTTTATGAAAGCAGCTTTTAAATTTCTTTTAATTAAGTTATTTTATTATATGCCTGTCCTTTTAGCGGATGATACGGCAGAAAATGAAGAAGAAGCTGATTGTGAGTTTTTGCAAGGAGACATCAATTTTAAATTGAGTTTCCTGTTAAAAGTTGTAAGCTGTAGCATGGTTGTAATTTTATTATTTTTATAGAGTAGGTTTATTTGCAGTTTTTATTTTATTTTTTTTTTATTTTTAGATTTTATTTATTTATTTATTTGCTTTTAGTTATTTTTTCCCCATAATTATAAAATCAACTGTTTTAGTAATTTTATTTTTTTTTGTATATGTATTTTTTATATAGCTTTATATATATATATATATATATATATATATATATATACCGTATATATATATATATATATATATATATATATATATATATATATATATATATATATATATATATATATATATATATATATTTATATATATATATATATATATATATCAGGGTTGTCACTGATTAAATCAAATTGATTTAATCAATTGATTAAATCAATTGATTTTAAAAAAATCAATTTTTGATTTATTTGATTTTTTTGATTTTTTAGGCAATTTTTTTTTCTAAATTAATAATTAATTATTCCTAGTTATCACCTGATTAATGATGATAAGCATATTTCATCTATATAATAAGCAAATTCATCAATGTAGTTTCAAATCATTTTCAATAAAGAAATAAATAAAATTAGATTACTCAGATATTATATATATATATATATATATATATATATATATATATATATTATATATATATAGTTAGCAGCAGGTAAGAGATATATGAGTTAGTTAAAGAGCAGTTATATATATATACATATTAATATATATATATATATATATATATATATATATATATATATATATATATATATATATATATATATATATATATATATATATATTTATATATATATATATATATATTTGGTATAAAATAGATTTCCAACTCTACAATTCATATATTTATCTGATAAATGCCCTTATATAATTACACACTTTCTTAAAATTTAAACTTTATTGTTTTAACCAACCTAACCTAACCTATCCTAACCTAACTTAACGTAACCAAACGCTTAACCTAAATTAACCTTACCTAATATTAACGGAGTCAACCACTTATAAATGTAAAAAATATATTATATATATATATATATATATATATATATATATATATATATATATATATATATATATATATATATATATATATATATATATATATATACATATATTTCGCCCCTCGCCCCCTCTTTAGTGTAGGCGCCACACCCCCTCTAGAAAGCCGGCCACCGCTCTCCGGGTGGTTCCACAGGTCGAGAAGAGAAGATATAGCGAAGACGGTACGGGGGGCGTCGAGGGCGGGGCCCAGGCTGAGGTGCTCCATTGTGTCATGGATATACGACATCTAGTGCAGATGGGGAAGCAACGTTGTTAAGTTTGAATCTGAATTTAAATTGCAAAAGATTTGGGTCGTGACCTGATCTGTAGGGGAGATGTTTGGGGATGGTGTGTTTAGTAGATTGTTATTGGGGCGATTTTGTAGATATGTGTTAGTTAATTGTGTATGGATGTGAGAGAGCCAAGACCTATTTGGGGGTGGGGGGGAATGTTGTTGTAGATGTCATTATAAAGTTTGGCTGGTGAGGAGGGGGGGGTTTAGCTCATGTCGGGGTTGAGAGTATTTGGTGGCATGGATGGGTTGGATTGCGTGTTTTCTGGAAAAATTGTCCTACCATCTTCAAGTGGGTAGGGATGGGAAGGATATGTCTCGGTCATGTAGCTGGATGGAGGTTGTTTTAGTACATCCAGTGATTATTCTAAGGGCAGTGTTTTTGTGTAATTGCTTCTTGTTTAAGTTGGATTGTGACAGTGCTGAGAACCATGCGGGGAGGCATAGTTTATATTTGTTCTGAGGAGTTGTTTGTAGATTGTGGTGAGGGTGTGTTTTCTGTCGCTGAAGATGTGTTGGGAGAGGGTTCGGAGGGTGTTTAATTTCCGTTGGGGTGAGGATGTAATTTGGTCGATGGGGAGAAAGTCATATGAGTGTCGTAAGTAAGTCCTAATATTTTTGGGGTTTTGTTTAGGGGGAAGGGGTTGTTATTCAGGAAGACTATTGGGTGGAATGTGGATTGGTGGCGGTCTGTGGTTAGGAGGGTGATGGAGGATTTGAGGGGGGAGGCTGTCATTCTATTGGTGAGTAACCAAATTTCTAATAGTTGTAGGTATTCTTGGGTGTGTTGGGTGGCTGTATTTACAAGTGGATGTTGGGAGATGAGACTGATATCGTCTGCGTATGTAATTAGTTTGGTGGATTGGTTGGTAGGGGTGGGCATATCTGCTGTGAAGAGATTGAAGAGGAATGGAGAGAGAATGGCGCCCTGTGGTACGCCGTTTTGCAGTTTGATGGAGTGTGAGATTGTTGTTTTGAGGAAGGGAGAGAGTTGTCGTGGCAAGGATGGGGATTCGTGTGAGGGAGGGGGGTTTTGCGAATTGTTTAGTTTTTTGATAACCTGCCAGGTTTTCTTATTATCTATCTATACGTGAGATGTTGCTTTGTAAGTATTCTGTAAACTTGTTAGTGGTGTTGGTGGTTATGAGATTGGAGATCTGAGTGTTTAGGTTAGTTATTTGGTTTGTGGTTAATGTGGTATATGGTCGGAGTTTTCGGAGGGAGTTTCTTTGTTTAATAAGTTGACTGATTTCGGGGGATAGTTTGGGGTTGTAGGATTTTCTGTGACCCTTAGGTATATAGAGGTTGGCTGATTTAATAATTGTGTTGTTCAAATGAATGATGGAGGTGTGTAAAGATGTTATGTCATGTATTGGTGTAAGATTTATATGGGATTCAATATGGTTAGTAAATTCTGTCCAGTTAGCTTTATTTTATTTATTATATATATATATATATATATATATATAATATATAAATATATATATATATATATATATATATATATATATATATATATATATATATATATATATATATATATATATATATATATATATATATATATATATATATATATATCTTTCTTTCTTTCTTTCTTTCTAAATCTTCCTTTTTGTTCCCAATACTGGGAGTAGGGTGCGTGACAAGCATCGGAAAAGAAAAGCAGTAGAAGAACATGACAGAAGTCGAATAGAAAGCCCAACCTCTACTCTCCCCCCTCTATACCATTAATTAGTAAGAACTGTCGCAGTCAGAAAATCCACCCTTAGAGCTTGGAGACTGTGACGGATCCTCACTATGGTAAATCGTCGAGTAGGGTTCATCCCCGGGCCCAGGTGGGCCACAACCATACCTCCCCCTCAACCCCGCTATTCTCTCCTATCATGCACCTCTCTTCTCGTCTCCCCTCTGCCAAACTCACATTTCTCCTGCAAACATTCCTTTACTGGACTCAATCCACTTTTCTTCGGTCTCCCAGCTGGTCGGTTCCCAACACACTCACCACTATACATCCGCTTAACCAACCGACTATCATTCATCCTTTCCACATGACCAAACCATCTCAACATACTTTCATTTATTCTCTCGTTTACCCCTTTCTTTTCACACCACACAACTCTCTATTCATTCTCATTTTATCATTTTTCCTCACCTAGCACTCCCCCTATGGTTGTCCATCTGAACACATTGAACTTTAGATCTATACTCTTATTCCAGACCATTGTCTCTCACTACTATGGCCACAACACAGGTAACAAATAGATACCCTCGCTGCAAGACCCTAGCACACTAAAGACTTAGTCCATTTGCATTCACCAACGATTTAATTGCACCAACCACTTTCCTACATTCACAACTTTCTTACCATACTCTGCATCATCCGTTCCCCTTCTCATCCAACACATACCCTAAATATTTAAACTCAGACACCTGTTCCTCCAGCTGCTCACCATCTAACATAACTTCACACTGAGGGCTATCCCCTCACCACAACCATAACCTTACTCTTATCTACGTTTACTTCCAAACCCTCCTTTTACACACACCCTGCCAAAAATCTCTCTACCAATCTACTCAAACTCTCTTCAGATTTGCCTTCGAACGAAATTATATATATATATATATATATATATATATACATATATACATATATATTAGAAGAAGAGTTATATATATATATATATATATATATATATATATATATATATATATATATATATATTACAGACATCACCTACTGCTCACTGGTAGCCCTATTCAAGGAGGGGGTGTTAAAATCAACAAAACTATCAACTAACGCAAATCACGCAGATGAGCACAGACGCGGGCTTTAAAGTGAGGGAGATTAAATTGAGTAGGAAACACAGAAGATGTAAAGAGAATTCCACAGAACAGAGGTGGCAGGGAAAAGAAGGAGGCACCACAGCGAACTAGTCTGGAGTTGCTGGTCAACACAAAACTCTCATGTGCCGATATACAGCACCCTCAGCATGAGGGTCTTAAAGGAGGTGGCACGCGAGTGGAAAGCTCCCTCGAGCACTCTGCCGCTACGGGTACCTATAGAAAAAGATAAAGCACCAACATCGCGCCGCAAAGATAGAGGGTCAAGTGAACTAGAAAGAAACGGACAGTTTATAAGTCTTTTTGCCTTTGACTCGACCCTATCCAAAAGCCGGATGAAACCAGATATGAGAGCAGTACCCCATACAAGGGCGGATGAGGCCTTTGTATAACTGAGTAACTGAGGAGAGGAAAAAGTCTCGCAGTCTAAACAGAACTCCCAGTTTTCTTGAGGCCGCCCTATAGCAACCGTTGTATGTGAGGTTTCCAAGATTTTTGTTTATGTTAAGGCCAAGGATGTTTATATTGTCAACAGGAGAGACGAGAGAACCGTCGAAAGAGATAGGAAAGCTAGAAGGTGTCTTAGAGAGGGAGATTTGAAGAAGTTGAGTTTTTAAAGAATTGAATTTCACTAGGGGTTGAGACGACCCCACCCGGAAATTCTATCCATATCAGCGAGAATAGAATCGGAAAGATTAAGACGAGGCAATTCTAGAAGTAAAAGAGGGAGCAGAATTGAAATGAGTTGAAGAATGAAGGGTCGAGTCATCGGCATATGAGTGAATAGAGTTAGATGAGCAGGTGAGAAGATCATTAATGAAAAGTAGGAATAAAGTAGGAGATAAGACAGAACCCTGAGGAACACCACTATTGACAGAAAAGAAGAAGAAGTCGCCCCATCAACAACAGCCGATATTGAGCGATTTGAAAGAAAACTAGACATAAGTTAAAGAGAAGGAGGAAACTCCAATGGAGAGCAGTGACGCACGCCATACCCGGTCAAATGCTTTGAAAATGTCAAGCGCCACTACGCAAGTCTCCCTGTAGTTCTAAGGGCGGAAACCATAAATCGGTTAAATAGAAAGTATATCACCAGTAGACCTCGAACGCCGAAAGCCGTACTGATGGGGATCGGAAAGAAGAGAATGAGATTCCAGATGCTTTCAAGAAGTGAGAGTTGAGAAGGGTTTAAAGATCTTATGATAGAATACAGGTGAGAGCTAGGGCGATAGTTAGAAGGATCAGAGCGGCTTCTTTTTTTTCGGAATAGGTGGGACATGTGCGTGCTTCCAACACTGAGGAAAGTGTTAATATTGAGACATAGAATATAGTTGAATATAGAGAAGATATATAAATATATATATATATATATATATATATATATATATATATATATATATATATATATATATATATATATATATATATATATATATATATATATATATATATATATATATAATTTAAATAATATAAAATATATAATAATTATATTTACTAGAATATTTAATAAATATATAGTATATATATATATATATATATATATATATATATATATATATATATATATATATATATATATATATATATATGTACAGATATAAAAAAAAATATATATATATATATATATATATATATATATATATATATATATATATATAATTTAAATAATTTAAACTAAATAATAATTATATTTACTAAACTTATTATTAATTAGGTAATAATTAGGATTATTTACTAATTTTATCATAATAATAATAATAAGGCAATTTGTGCCTAAAAAAATCAAATAAATCAAAAAAATCAGATTTTTTGAGTTTTGATTAAAATTCAAAAATCACCAACCCTGATATATATATATATATATATATATATATATATATATATATATATATATATATATATATATATATATATATTATATATATATTTATATATATATATATACATATATATATATTACACATATATATATACTATATAACACCATAGATATATATATATATATATATATATATATATATATATATATATATATATATATATATATATATATATATATATATATATATATATATATATATATATATATATATATATATATATATATATATATATATGGTAAGTAATGTAGCTAATTTTTATATTTTGCCAGCAATTTTTCACCAAATTATTTTATTTATTTCTATCATTATTTTGAAGTACCGTATATTTTTTTAGTAGTTTTAACTTAAAATATTTTTGCCAACTACCTTTTTTTTGCATAGATTTTTATTTAGTTGCTAATTACTGTACCCTTCTAATGTTACCTAACTGTATTGGTAAGGAAAAGATTTTTAAAAGATTCATAGTTAAACATTGGTCACAAAATTATTGACCAAAATAGATGGAATTGGTTTATTTTAGTGAATTCTCTTAAGTGCTTTGTGTGTCTGTAGGTTAGTAGAAAAAATAATTTTCTTGCAGCTAAGAATCGGCACATATATATTTGTAGTAAAGAAATTCATTGATAGTGAATCCACGAGTGCTTCTTAGTTTCATATGTTAATAACGATTTTCACAATTTTATTGTGAAAATATCTGATAAAATAGTTTTATAAATGTTGTGGATAGGGTATAAAAATTAACGCATAATATAGAAGAATTGGATCTGAAAATGAGGAGGTAGAACTGAAATACTGTTAATGTTGTATGTTGTGATGTACAGAGTCACGGACTCAAGAACTGCCAATTTTAGTGGACTCTGACAAGGTCAAATTCAGCAAAGTTCAGCATAACATGTACCATTTTGTTTGCTAATTATGTGCTTGCATACTTTTACAATTTTAGCGTGTATACAACCGACAAGTTCAATGGCATGTACAACTAACTTGGACTGGTGCAATAATCCTATTCCACTACACATGCAGGTGTATATTGTGAAAGAACTTCAAATAAATTAACTTTCCTTAGAAAATAAAATTATAAAGATTCAGAGAAGGCTCAAGCAAGATTATTTTATAAATTAACAGCCACAGAATAATCAAAACGAATTTGCTGTAAATATTTTTGTCATGAGAAAAGTAATAAGGCAATCAATAAAAAAAAATGTTTTAGAATAAGTCTTGTTGATCAATTATTGTATGCACTTGACTGGCGTTTCCTCGAAAAGAGTTAATCACTGGAAATAAACTACAATAAAGTCTAGATCTTGTCAATTTGTTCTCTTCTACATTGTTCATATATACATACTAACCCAATCTTAAATCAGGATCTGATGCTTAACAGTTGCTAACCTTTACGCTGGTTAGAAGTGTTTTCCCATAAGTTTCAATTCTTTACAATCAATATTAAATTTAGTGTTTGAATGCTTTAAAGTAGCAGATAAACACAACAGAGGAATCCTTTGTTTCAGCACCTATTACATCATGATGTTATTTCCACATGTTCTGTAATCCAAATGAAATATGTATGACATTCATTTCAGAAATTAAAATACTAATTTTATGTCAAATAATGAGTTGATAAACCATTATTTTAATTATCATTGCTAAAGAAAGGAGAAATCGTAAAAATACAAACCTTGGTGTTGGTTTTGATTTAAATTAACAAAATAAATCTAAATTACATATAGTTATGCCATAAATTCAGTACTACAAGATAACAGCTTCATTTGAGATGAAAATTCATTATAATTCGAGTATAATCCATAAATCCATCCGTTTTTTTGGCATTTATAAATCTGGCATCACAGTTGAGTTTGAAAGAGATGGATTTTCTCTTAAAACTTTTGTTGGAGTATTACAGGCTCTGTATTGTTTTTTAGCCATGCCTTTTAAACTGTAATCAAAACAAACATCTTAAGTTGTAATTGTAAGTCCGGTGTAAAAGAACTCTTTGAGACGAAGTAAAGTCATCTTAGATTTTTTTTCAACATACCTATACAAGATAAGTCTTTGAAAGTAGGATGAAAAAATCATTAATATAATAATTAATAAAATAACCTCGTTAGATGATCATATTTTTGACAATCTTGTATGTGCATTATATGTTAATAATATCTTTTGTTGCTGCTAATAACATTGTAAGCCTCTGTAAGTCCTCTTCTGCAGCAGAGAGCTCCAACAGTCGCTCTAATTCCCTGCCTAATTTTGTCAGTAAGATTGTGCATTGAACTTTAAGAGGAAGTCAAAATTAATCTTTTCTTGACCACTTGATAGTTTATTAAGATGCTTTTGAATTCCTGTGTCTGATCCACAATTTAAAAAAAAAAAAACTTTTAACGTGCTTTATCCCCTTTTCAGTGGGTAACACAGGGGGACTACAGGAAATCAAACTTTAAGGCCAGCTATCTTAAACCAGCTCCACCAACGTGTTCGCAGTCGAGTTTTAATTCTCGCCCCCCAGTTAGATAAAACTCCAACTGCTACGTGGAGAATTGAACCAGCGTCCTCTTGTATGAGAGTCGGCAACTCACCTCCTGCACCACGAGATTTATATATTCAAAATATTTTAAAAGTGCCATGGGTTTCTCTGCTTTACCTTTAATATATTTTACATTTGCAATTTGAGATAATTTTGTCAAAATATAATAAGACTTGTTTGTGAAGTTCTGTATTTGAATTTCTTCTCATGCGTGGTTACATAAGGGGATCATTTAGAAGACATTATTCGTTTTGTTAATTAAACAAAAAATTTATTCCACAGTTCTCTGATCATTTCATTAGTGAATATAGAGCTTCCTGAATTGTTTAAGCAGAAACCTGAAGATTTGAGTCAGAAGCCAGCAAAAAAGTTGCGCACAATCAACTCATAGGGAATAAAATACATTTAAGAGATAAAGTCATATCATTTTTAAGAAAAAACAGAGAACTAACGGAAGTGTTGCCTCTTTTATTACTGTACCTCATTCATTTCAGTCTGATGTATACCTGTATTTTTCTATTTTGTTAATTGAAAGGATTAAAAGGCATATTAATTATAATCCATTCTATAGTATGCTACATGCTATATTAGAGCCGACTGCTGAAAAGAGAAAGGAAATAGAAAAAAGAAAAGGGAAGATTCAGAAAAGAAAGTTTATGTATAACAATAGGACGGAAAATGACCAAGAACTACAGACGAGTTCGAATAAGGGGCTTAGGCGTAACAGTTTGTCATCTTGGCGAGAGGCGCATAGCTTTGGATTGGATTACTGTCTCGTTTGAACATTTGACCACAGAGATTCCTGAGCGTTTTGAAATCGATTTTGTAGAAAAAATAATTACAAGATAATTAGTAAATTTTTATAATTCAAATTAAGGAACAAATGAGAGTTTAAACTTAAATAAGATAAATGAGCAGCCAAAAATTGGTTATTTGCGTTGGTTCTTTACTTGATGAAAGAAAAAGTTAGATTGAAGTAAAAGTACCATTCAATTGAGTGAACTCAACAGTATTGTTAATTTATTTTGGAAAATATTGTAAAAATTTGAAGAAATGCTCTTTGTGAACTAGGTTTAAAAAAGTTGATTCTAATATATAAAAGAATGTAGTATTCTAGCGCCATGTTGACCACATGAAGCGATTTCTTTGTTGTCAGGTAGTAACCTTGTTTTCAAGAAAAAACATGTGATTAACAGAGATATCAAATAAGAATTAGTATGGTTGCACGAGTACCTTATGACGCCATGTTAATGTCGATACATAGTGAAGCCTGTCGTAACGGTGTAAGGTCACTCTAGAGTTAGTATATAGCATCCTCGAGCTTGCTCACATATCATTATATAAAGCTCTGACTTTGTCGACCAGCAGAGATACCCATCGGGTCTCTGACGTACACCGCGTTTCGTCACTGGTCGGATGGTGAGTGTGAGCTGTTCTTCTTCTCGGGCTAATCTTGCTCAGACTTTAACATTAGATTAGGATTCTGCTCTGTGAGAGGTGGTTAACTCATATATATATATATAACATATATACTATAGTGTTCTATATTATTACTATTACTTCTATAAGTCATTAACATATATATATACATATATTAATATATATATATATATAGTATATATATATATAATATATATATATATATTATATATATATATACTGATGAATAACAGCAGCTTGCAGGATAAGTATCATCATGTAGACAAAATCTAGCTATATAGAGGTTAACAGGACTAAAACAGAGCTAGCCTATGCTAATTAATTAAGATAATATATAACTGTTGTTCGATAATCGAACAATAATCCAATAGGTGGTGGTTGATGATTTATATCTATTATCTATATTAATAGATGAGGATATATAACACTCACTACGTAGTGTGAGCTCATCACGATATACTCTGATACAATGATAAATCAATAAATAAAAAAAAAATGCTAAATAAAAAGTTGTTTTCCAGTGAACAGAACAAATCGGTTTGGGTGTACAAACATATAATCTAAATTAAAATGTGTCTCTTGCCCAAGTATATATGCTGTGAAAATTTCATATAAATAAGACAAATAATAAAAGAGATAGCGTAGTTTTTTTTATTTATTGAAAATGGTAAAAAAAGATATTTGGGTTATTTTTTTAGTTTTCTTATGAATGGCGGCAAAACAACCTTGTAGACAAACACTAATATAATTTTTGGATTCAGCGCAAAAAACTACATAAGGAAGAACTCTTATATACAAGTCAATAAAAATTTTGTTCTGCTGTATAATAATAATGATAATAAAAATAATAACTCTTGGGAACAAATTTTTGTTGACTTGTATTTAATGGCTTGAAAACTTAGCTCCTTCATATTTCCAATGGGAAAAAAACTTGAAGACAATACCACATTTCAAAAAATGCAAAATTCATTACTTCGTCTATCCTTTAAATTTTTCATGTTTCTTCTTTTAGTTCTTTCTTGAAATTATCACATTAATTATTTCTCCCTAGTTATTAACTTAGCCTACTGCTATATATATATATATATATATATATATATATATATATATATACTATATATATATAATATTATATATATATATATATACTATATTATATATATATATATATATATAATAGTTATTATAATATATGATATATTATATATATATATATACAGTATATATAACAAATGTATTAATTACCACTTAGCCTCTATATCCATTTAATGGGGGGTTCCTTCACTTTTACCATAGTAAGTACTTTGGTTGGGGGAAAGTGTGCTTTTATGTTTACCTGACCAAGTGGAAATGTTGGACAGATATTTAAAGTTCATTGCAACTTTTACCTCTGCTTAACCTAATGAAGATGTTCTATCCATCGATGGGCATGGTTTAATCTCTTGATAAAGGGGACCTTCTGTGCTAGAGGCAGATTGGGAACGTAATTTTTGTGTTGTATAATAGGGTGTTATGTTGTATATGTTGGCTCTGTTTTAGTGAGGTGTGAGCATTGAGGTTGGTGTTTTAATACACCATACTGTAAACTGTTGTTAATTAATTACAGAAAGTCTCCCTCAAACAGCAATTTTTAGTGTTCATTTAGGTTTGGAGGTTCGAGTCTCGCTTCATACTGCTGTATATAGGCCAGTATCGAGGAGCGAACCATGAAACCTCAGCATGTGTAAGCATCGGTTTAGCCCACTAAGCCACCCATGAGCATGTATATATATATATATATATATATATATAATATATATATATATATATATATATATATATATATATATATATATAATATATATATATATATATATATATATTATATATATTATATAATATATATATATATATATATAATATATATAATATATATTTATATATATATATAAGAATGTTGAATTGCCTCTTATTTCTGAAAGGAAATTTCTAATTTTTGTGTCATATAAGCACATGATCATTCAGAGTGATAAGGTAAATGAAGTAGGAATGTAGGCAGTTGTAGAGAAAGATTAAACAAGGTAGAATGATAAATGGTTATTTTGTTCATGGACTGTTTGGCAATCAGAAATGTGAATGAAATTAAAGTAATCTACACCATACATCACGCTACTTCATAGGAAGAAATTATTATTATTATTATTATTATTATTATTATTATTATTATTATTATTATTATTATTATTATTATAAAATTGCAATGGAATTAAAGTTTTCTTAAACCATATTTCAGATGAAAAATGTCGTCCAATTAAAGAGGCAATTGAATTTGCACCACACACTATTTTTGAACCAAATCTTTTCTACAGAAACCTCCTATTTGTATCTCCCAAAGATCTCAATTTCAGTGGCAGACCTGGTAAATATTTTTATAAAAAGTTAATGCGTTTTAAACTTCGACTTTTGAGATTTGCTATTTGATGATGATTTTTTGAACATACTAGTTAAGCATTGACTGAATAGCATCATTCATACTCATATTTTTTTTCCTTTTAATTTGTTTTTTTTTTTCTCTCAAGAAAGTTTTTTTTTTTTAATCTTAATTTACATATGCAATTGAAAATAAGTTATTTAAAGCATTATCTTCTTATTAAAATTATAAATGTATTATAATATAATATATATATAGTATATAAGTATATTAATATATGATATATATATATATTATCATATAATATATATATATATTATATAATATATAATAATATATTATATATATATAGTATATATATATATATATATAATATATACACGGTGATTCAATAATAGACTGACAAACTTGGAGGGGAGATTTCCCACAAGATCAACCACGAAATGTAGCAAAAAAATGATTCTATGCATATACACCTTTAAACGTTAAGGATTTGGAGATACAACGGTTTGAAAGTACGGTCCGAAAGGTACCAGATTTTGGCTTCATACGCACACTTTTCACGAAACTATAGAGGTCTGAGTTGTGAGTGAAAAGGAATCTCAGGATGGAAGTCGTTTTACGTTAGGAATGGGTCACACCTGGTGAGAGTTTATGTGGTTCGAATATTCCATTGGTAACAGATACCAGCTGGGTTTGCCAGTTGAAGTGCTGACACTCGGAGAGTCGTGTTTCATTTTGAGGCACAACGTATTCGTGAAGCTACAAGGACATAAGGGAGACACAATATTCCAGTGGTATTTTTTTTAAATTACAGTAATATAATAATAATATAATAATAATAATAATATAATCAATAATAATAAAAATAATAATTAATAAAATATAAAATAATAAATAATAATAATAATAATAATAATATAATAATATAATCATAATAATCAATAATACAATAATGATAATATAATAATAATAATAACATCTATTTTTATGATCCCTAATGCAATATTATAGAGGCGGAAGTATTACAAAGAAATATCAAAAAGTGGCCTTCAACCGGAGCGCTTACAACCGTTATTACCTTATTAAACATTACTGACGCACCCTTCGAATATTCTGGTTGCATTTAATAAAATCTGAAAATGCTGAACAAGAGTCCATCACACGGAATATTTTCCGAAGAAATTTTACAACAGCAATTTTTGAGATGCCTCCATTAGGTGAAATCTAGTGGGATTAGATCAGATGAGCGTCGGCTGCCATGAATACAGGATCCTCTACCAATGCCAATCTGTCTGGGAATTTACCGTTAAAATACCTCCGAACAGGCATGCTAAACTGGGAACGAGGATACTCCATCATGGCATTATCACATGATTTGTCGTGCACGAACGGAACACCTGAGGCGAAATGGGCACGGTATCCTTAGAAACTGCGAGATAGTTGGCTATTCAGGTGAGAGGAAGGACAATGGACCGAATAAGATGACCCCAAGTATCTTGGCCATTAATTAATGCGAACAGACTACTGATGCCTGTTGCAACAGCTCCATGCGGATTACCGCAAGACCATAGGTGGGTGTTGAAATTTGTTATACATCTGTACCGGAAAGGTAGCCTCAATTGTGAAGAGTATTGCGACATAACCATTATCTATGGAACGCTGCTGGAACCATCGGCAAAAGGCAAAGCAGGTTGATAAATCGTAGTTAGAGCACTGCACCCGCGTATATGGCATTGGATACAGGTATTATCGAATAAATCCATCCATCACAGTGCTTTGTGAAACACCTGTGTCCGTGGGAACACATGCTCGTGCTGACCTGACGGTCTCTTGCACCTCACGCATATCGTGTTCTCCTTGTTGCTAGTGTACGCACCACACGTGGTCGTCTTCGATTGGCAGTAACAGGTTGCAAATCGCCAGTTTCGCACAATCGTCGATAAATACTAGTGACGTTGTATGAACTAGCTGTCTTCGATCTGTATTGAATCCGAAAACCTGTGGCTCTCACTGGCGTCGTCGTTAGCTCTTCATACGTAAATCATTGTGTTCCGCTCCGTTCTTGAAATCGACTACCATGATCTTCGGAGAAAATACGTTGACAGAATCTAACGTCTTACTGACACTTCACATTAACGTACATTCAAAATACGATATGTCAGCGTTACCAGCGTACGACGGTAATGTCAATGCGGTGGTATCTGAGATATACGATTTTGTTACTTGTATGAACAGCAACCAATTTTTCTGAAGTACGATATTATTATCATTATGAATACAACTATATTCTATAATTAATACTATAATAGTAGACAGTAGTAGTAAATTAGTATATGAAAAGTATTACTTTTATTATTATTATTATTATTATTATTATTAATTATTATTATATTATTATTATTATTTTATTATTATTATATTATTATATTATTATTATTTTATAATTATATTATTAATATTATTATTATTATTATGTATTATTATTTAATTATTATAGTATTATTATTTTTTATTATTATTTATTATATATTTTATTATTATTATTATTATTATATTATTATATGTTATCTATTTTATTGTTATTATTAATATTAATTATTATATAAATTATATATATTTTTATATAC
>JABUQX010088586.1:0-29902 GCA_015478945.1 Trachelipus rathkii
CGTTACCCCACATCAAAAAAAAAATTTGGAAACTTCTACTCCAGTGATTAACTAACTCAGGTCAGAAATAATTCATACTTTATAAAAAAAAGTCAATAAAGAAGCTTACATCAAAGTTAAGCATTCTTTGAACGTTCATTGATTGTTCCATGTGTGTGTGCTCAATGTGTATCCGCAGGTGCCGCTATTGTGAATGATGATATAAAAGAAGGTGAAATAATAATAATGATGTGATAATAATAATAAGTTATAGTATTAAATGAATTTATATTTCCTACAGATTTAAACACACCTGCAACAATAGAGATGTAATCTAACTGTTTGATCGACAACAACGTCTACACAGATTGATAATTCTAAGATTAATTCCAAGATTGAAAATTTGTGTCAGCAGTGTAAACAATGTTGCTATAAAAAAATCCCTAAACCTCTTTCTTAATACAATTTAAATTTACTGGAGATATATATGTCATCATAAAAAATTCCCTAAAACTTTTAATACAATTTAAATTAATAAGTTTAAATGATACTAATTTATGAAACATATGAAAAATTACAAACAATTCAACAGTTCTTCTGTAAAACAATAACACCGGTTAATAACATTCTTATTCTATAAAGGTTGACAATAACTATTTAATATATGATAGCATAAAAATGAAAATTATGATAATAAAAATTATAATATACAAAATCATAAATACTCCAGCATTAGGCTCCAGGTTCCATAAAATGAGACAATAGCTCCCTTTATATTCCTCCCTGATAAATTTGAGCCCCTCCCTTTATTTTCACCCATGAATACTTGACTATGAAAGGGTGGTAGAATATTACTGGAGTACAGTGACTATGTTTATGAACATTAATACACAAATATATGAACCAGTTAATATAATAATGGTGACTACATATGAATAACAGTCAGTTTATTTTTAACAATGAATTATTTAAATATGATATAGTTATATACATTTAATATATTTATTTTACAATACTCTATCGAGGAACAACATTACAAGATATAGCATCTTCCATCAATTGATCTTCCTCTTGTATAATATTAAACCACTGCTGTTTGGCTAAATCTTTTTGAGCCCTGCACATTTGCATCCAATTCATTTGTTTCATAGCCTCTGTAGTAACTAGACGCTGAATTCTTTTTACATTTGCACTCGAAGTAGATGAAGAAGGTACACTAGGATAAGAATATGAAATCGGAGCATAAGAAGATACAGCAGAAGCTTAAGGGACAGAATCTGCCGCCATAGCATAATTAAGACTCGATTGCAACTGCAAAGGAAGAGGAGTAGAAGCCCATGATGGTACCGGTGTTGGACCAGACGGATATGAATTACCCATCGCATAATCATCTTGAAAATAACCTGAGTACATGGCATAATCATTGGAGCCTGATGTCGTTCTAGAGGTAACACTCTCCAACTGATAAGTCGAAGATGTAGACGATGTAGAAGGATTATCAATGTTTAGGGTCTCTTGACGACCCTCATTTTCTTTTGGTCGGTTCATCAATTGTCGAGGTCTAATACCCAATCTATCATTTGCCCTAGGCAATCTATGATGTCGTTGCGTTTTATCTATCAAAAACTGCGGCTATATTCATTCATTAGAGATTCCAAAAACTTTATATTTGGGTGTAATCCATCCTACATTAATGGTGAATTCAATTTCATTTGTTCTGAATTAAGATATTTTCTGTGTGGCGTATCTTTTAATTCAATAGCAGGATGGTTCTTTTTATAGTAAAAATCTAAAATTTCAGTTCCCAAAAACACATTTTTAAAAGGCCAAATATAGTGAGAGGTTGCAAGCTTTTCAAACTGTTGATGACTATAAATAGAATGGGCTCGCATTCATTTTGGATCCAATTCAGGGTCATCATTGACGTAATTAGCAAATATTAGATTACCTCCAAGCACTCCCTAATTTCCTTTGATTAAATGAATAAATCGATACAGGAGGTATCAGATGAAAAAATTCATGCCTGGGGTTGATTTTCTTTACTACTCTCATCAGTCATCCTTCATTCAATCACTGCAGCTATTCCTCAATGCTTAAATTCTGGCCTAAGGTTTGAATACGTTAACCGTTCCTGATTATATTTCTTTATGTTGTTGGGTTGCCGGCAGGCCTAATGGGCGTCAGACCCAACAACAACGTAATCCAGCATCTGGATCATGAAAGATTCGATGGTTTTACGACATTCAGATAACTTTCGTATCTTGACTTGAAAATTTACTCTTCATATTCTCGCGGCTCTCTTTTTTTCTTCAAAAGTTGCTTTTACCGTGAATCGGTTACTTTTCCTGTGTTGCAATCGACAAGCTTAAACAAGAGAGGCATTTTTTATTTTTATTCTTGAATAATTTCTTTTAAGAATTTTGTAATATTTTTAAACCTCTCTGCTCAATTTACAAGTACAGTACCTGAGGAAGTAAAATATAGTGATTAGTTTTTGAGTGGTGGGCCCTATAAAAAATGTTAATGTCCTATAACAAAAAATTTTCAACTCACATCAATCAATCCTAATAATGAAAATATCTGAACATCCTAATCTAAATATTAAATTTTAATTTCAAATAATGAGGGTTTCAGCTATATCTTCAGTAAAAAATTATTTGCAATTAACTATTTAATACTAAACTAACTATTATCTCAACTGGAACATTATGACTCTCTATTATGAAATGTAAGACACTAAAATGATAATTCAGTTATAAGATGCCGAAGTATTTTAAAAATAAATACCTAACTAAGATAGAGCATTCAAGATAACTTATGAATGAACTATTTTTTATTAATTTTTTAGTCATTAAGTATATTTTAATTAGCATTTAATGCCTATGTTTACTATTGTTGCATAATTAATATGCAAAACTTATTTCTTGTCATAGTCTCATATCAGGGACAACACTGTTCAGTCACTATGAACTTCAATATTTATCTTTTACTGATGCCAATGTATTTTTTAGTGATGTCTTTCATATATTTAGGTGAATTGCTTATTTATTTTTAAAGAGTCCAAGTCAGCAAAATCAGTCCAAGAAAATCACCGTCAACTAGGTCAATGCATTTGGTTTACCATTAAAAGAAAACATAAAAGTAAATCATAAATATAGGATAATTATATAACCAAAACCAAAAATTTATTTTATTAAGCATATACCAGTGGCTTCACAACGGTAGAGCGACCGGTCACCACCATGGCAAGGTCGCGTTCACACGAATCCTAGTTTCGAATCCCTAGGTAGAAATTACCTAGAGAAGTTCCCCTCCTTTGAATAGGGCTATGCCTCGTAGGTGTGAGCCTTATATTATTATATATATATATAGTTAATATAACTAATATATTAATATATATATATTATATATATCTAATATATATATAATATACATAGTAATAATATATATATATATATAATATTTATATAATATATTTTATATATATATATATATAATATATATATATATATATATATATATACTATATATAAGTAATATTATATATATAATATATATATATAATATATACTATTATATATATATATATATATATATAGTATATATACTATATATATTTATATATATATATATACATATATATAATATCATTATAATATAATAATATTATATATATATATAATTATATATATATAATATCAATACTATATATCATTATAATAATCATATTATATATATATAAAAAATGCTTCCAATGAAAGAAAACATGAAGAAAAACCATAAAATAAGATAACTAGTATAAAAACCAAAAACCAAAATTTTATTTTTTTAACAATTAATTTAATTGATGAAAAGAATCAAAATTCCTGTATTTATAAAAAAAATTTCTTCAGAGAATAGATGAACACTGGAGTTATACATAATCATTCTTCTGGAGAAGGTAGAGGCGAAGAAGGCATGAGGTAATTGTAGTGTACCTCTCCCCCCTATTATCATTTGGTAAACGCAACTTCTTCTTAATTATCTCATGAATAATTAGGTTGGTTCGTATTTATAATATAATTTGACAGAGGTCCAAAACAACAGTCGGTAAGGCTGTTATAACTTCGGAGATTGGCATTTGACCAGGAAGAGACAATAACCGAAGCCTTTTCTGCATTTGCTTTCCTTGAATCTGATATTTATGTGGATGCTTCCTCAATTCTTCGACTATAGAACTCTGGAGTTCAGGATGACGTTCGGGAGTTCCGTAATAAATAGATAACGAAACATTTATCATGGAACAACCTCCGCCGAAACTTCAATGTGAAAATATCCCTCAAAGGAATAACATCTATAGAGATGCTTCCCGAGATGGGGGTCCTCCTGTACACTTCATTTACAGGTATCGAGAAAGTGCAATCCTGCTACTACATCTTTGATGACTGAAGATATTTACGATATCTCAAAGTCATATTCTGTTAACTCTTCCATTGTCCTTCGCCAACCTCTACGTCGATTAACTTCATATTTTGCAAGTATATTTAGGGGCATCATGAATTTATACAAATCACTCATATTTGATACCAACAAGGAAGGCCGCTAATGAGTTTTCTGCCATTTGCATAAAGTCTGTCCTTCTTTAATCAATTTACCCATAATTCCTCTGCGCGACCATCTGAAAGACATGGAAATAAAGGCAATTGGTCTAACGTTCCCCAGCTTGTATTTGGGACAAACAAGCTCCAGCACCTGATCAGAGCATCTACGTGAAGGTTTACCTTTGGGATAGCATCCGGACCTATATTCTGGAAAAACCCAATAATCACAAGGTTTACCAGTGGACATTTTACGTCGTCAAAAAGCAAACTGGGTCATTCCAGAGTCCACTGGTATAGTCTTATCCTTGCCTGTTACATTGAATAGGCTACTAAATCTGGACAAGTCTGGAATATGTCTTTATAAATATTGACATTGCCTAAAAACTGACGAAATTTGTTATTAACAAGTAGTTGGAACCGGAGAGTTGAAGAGACACATTTAACGGCACTAATGCCAGAGGCAAAATCTTTATCACATTTTTGAAAGGGCATGGTAACGATAAAATATTTCTATACTCATTGCAATCTCAGATGGAGGAGTCATGAATTGGCTGAAAGTACTTTTAATCAGGTAGCTGAGAATGTACACAATGTAACTAAATGATCTTTGACGGTTTTACTCAGGATGATGATATCATCCAAGTATACCATTACTTCTGACCATGGTAATCCTGTCAATGCCAACATCATGCCACGTTGAAAAGTGGCAGGACCATTTTTAACACCGAAGGGCATCTTCAGATATTCGTACTGTGCGAAAGGAGTAGAAAAAGCTGTTTTTTTCGATACTATCTGGTTCCATAGCTACTTGATAGTACCCACGAACTTCTATTGTAGTAAAATACGTATTCCCATACATATTATAAATCATATCGATTAAATTCGGTAGTGGGAACGAATCAGTTTTAGTGACATTGTTGTAGTGCACTTAATACCCTCAATATAAACTTATGATTGAAATTGCACCACTAACAAAAATACTTCCGTTGAATGAGAAAATTATATTGACTGAAAAATACTTGTGTTGTATAGTGGTCAATTGCTACTAAACTAAACTATCAGAGCGTTGTGTCAGAACAAATTGCCTAACTAATAATTTAACCTTGATAAAATAAAATATCTATGTTCTCTCTTTATCCTTAGTAGTTAAAATGGGGTTAGTAGGTTCGTAGTATAGTTTACAGGTTTCTCAACTCTGACCAGAACTTCCAGAACTTCAATCAACTCTTAACTCTCTCTAAAAATTCTATTGAAAATCGTTCTAAAATTATGTTTTATCTCAACCCGCTATCTCAATAATAAATGAAATCCGATCTATAATTCAATTTTAAAACCCCAAAACGCTTTGAAATCCCCCAACCAAATTTCAGTCAAGATTACTGTAACCAATCAGATGTTATTTCAAGCAAGTTTCAATTTAATTATCACTAATTACCAAAGTAACTTCATATGATAGCAATGATGATAGCAATAAAAATAACAGCATTTCGAGTATCAAATGTTTTTACACAAATGCTCATAGCCTTAGAAATAAAAAAAAAGATGAGCTGATAGTTATACCATATGGAAATGAGAATCTTAAGACATTATTTTGCATAACTGAGGCATGGGTTAATTAAGAATTATATGGAGACACTTATATTATCGTCACTAGAGGGATATTCATTATTATACCCAGCGTAGAGGAAAAACGTCGTGCAGCAGTCACGTTATTTAAAAGCAATATTCAATCTGTACTCATGCCTGACTTTAAAATTAATCATTGATAGTAAAGGCTAAAATAGTAAATTATCTTATATTACAATGCAATTAAAAATACAAATAGGGGCTTTTAATAGACCTCCTGGCCAAGTCCAGAATTAATGCTGAAATTGTGATAAGAAATTGAGACAGCAATGCACACGTAATAAAAAGTTTATATCATAATGGGCTGATTTTAATTTTCCCTGGCATTCATTGGATTTCCTTGTCTAATATGGACCGAAGTAGTTCTGCATTCATAATGTATTACTGAATGATATAACTTTTTTTGACCCGGATGGTCCAAGAACCACAAGATACGATCACTATTACACTTATATATTAACTAATGATTGAAAGTATGTGTGGATGAATTCACTGACTTGAGAGAAGCATGCCTTTAGTGATCATAAAGAATTAGATATAGATACGTATGAAATATGTGAGCCCAAGTGCAATTGAATAAGGAAATAAAGATCATAGATTTCCGAAATGGCGTTTTTACCAGAAAATTTCGAGACATGCTTAGTATAACTGACTGGATATCGAGTTTTAAAAAGCCAAAATTTTTATATTCTAATAATTTTTAACAGTAACAAATTTTAATGAATATTTTCAACGTGTATTTTAAAGATAAACCCATTGGGTGGCGAAGAGAAATCCTGTTTGGTGGAATAGAGAGATAAGAGGAAAAATATTAATTTGAAAAGCGCAGATGTTTTAATATATTCAAGGGTAGTATAGGGAAAGATGATTTGAAAATAGACAAAAGATAAAATGAAACTTGTAGCATAATAAGAAAATTGATGAAGAGGTTCGGTTGATGAGGCTAGAAATAAGAACCTTACAAAGTCAGATAAGCCCCTTCAAATTTAAAAGTAATAATAGGACAATTGGTCCAATATAGTAAGAAGAGTGAAAAATAGTGAGTTCAGTAAAGGATTGGTCAACATTTTCAATGCTATTTTTAACAGTGTTTAACGAGGAAAGATTAGATAATAGTCGGGAAAAAATAGTTCTTGTATGCAATGTAACACCACGATTTACAGAATCATCTCTACTCAGATGGAGATTGTACGTTTATCTGATCATATTGATCAAGTAACTGCAGCCCTGAATGGTAATATATCGGTAGAATATTCTGAAAGAGGGTATCTAAGCATTGAAAGGCACTGTAATGTTGATGTTTTAAGGATCTTATAACATTTGGTGATAACCAATGACTGGTAAAATCAGCCATAGTTTCGTGCCTATTTTAATAAGAAAGGTATAAGGAAGATTTGGGATAATTATTAGCCCATTACGCTTAACCATCTCTGGTTGTAAAGGTTCTGGAAAAGTACTGAAGGTCAATAGAGAAATATTTTAGAACATCTTCAAGCATTGGAGACTTTTGCGTATTTCGCCATAACGGTAGGTCATGTCCACGACACCATTAAGAATTATGGAATACATTACATCTGACTGCAATTCGACCGAGGGATATCCAGTTGATATTGTTATTTAGACTTTAGCAAAGCTTTTGATAAGGTTCCCCACATAATGCTGATGAAAAAGTTATTGCAATGGGGTATAGGTGGAGTGGTAATGTTGGATTAAAGAGTGTTGCGAAATAGAACGTTGTGTACAACTAAATGGAATGGCAATAATTCATCATGTGAAGAGGTGTGTCCACACGGGTCTCAGTGCTGGGGCCACTATTGTTCCTCATATATATACTAATGATTTATTTCAGGGACTTAAATGCAAGTTTCTAAGTTTGCAGATGATACTAAAGTGCCCACCTCAGTTAGGATATTCGTGAAGTATGCCATAAAGATTCAAACCATGATTCTTGAAAACCTTCTTGGTGGGCAATTAAATGGCAAACGAATTTTAATAGTAAAAAGTGTAAGATCTTCACCTATGAAAACTCAGATGATGATTTTTTTTATGTACGAATATGAATGGGAGTGCTTGAATCATGACCAAGAAAAAGATTAAGGTGTGATATAAGCAGTAATTTGAAAAGTAGCTAATCAATGTTTTGAGGAAGCTAAGAAATAAAGCTAATAATGCTGGGCATATATAAACTCGCAATGTCTGTTTTACCAAGAGCAAAACATCATCTTTTTTTTCAGTCACGGCCCCCATCACGGCCAGTAATAGAGTATTGTGTCACAAGTTGGGCCCCTTATTTAAGAAAGACTTAGATATCTAGAGAGAGTGCGAATCGTAGAGCAACAAGGATGATTTCTGGTTTGAGGATTTATTAATTCTTTTGTAAAAAGTGAGGAGGCTGAAGGAGTTAGGCATGTTTTCGTAGAAAGATGCTTTTCAGATGGTGAATCATATACAATCTAGCAAAACTATTTACATTCTATTGATTAACTTTTGTGGAGAAATTTTTCATAGTAGAAACATGGACAGGTGACCAGTGGGCATATTAAGAAAATAAGAAAAAGTCATGCCATCTTGATATAAGAAAGCATTGCATTCAGTAATAGGGTGTTAATTTTTGGAATAGTCTGCCAGAGGGGTTGTTGACAGTGTTTCTCAACTCTGACCAGAACTTCCAGAACTTCAATCAACTCTTAACTCTCTCTAAAAATTCTATTGAAAATCGTTCTAAAATTATGTTTTATCTCAACCCGCTATCTCAATAATAAATGAAATCCGATCTATAATTCAATTTTAAAACCCCAAAACGCTTTGAAATCCCCCAACCAAATTTCAGTCAAGATTACTGTAACCAATCAGATGTTATTTCAAGCAAGTTTCAATTTAATTATCACTAATTACCAAAGTAACTTCATATGAAACTATCCCAAAAATATTTCAATCACCTGAGCTTTAATAAATTATTCTGGTCTAAGTTAATCTTATTTAAACCTTCTATCTAAAAATCCATAAAGTATTTCAGTTCAATTAACATAAACTATCAGTGTAATTCAATCCCGACGTTATGAACAAATTCTCAAAGCCCTTGTATCGCTATGTTATAATTCAAAGAACTCAACTATCAATATACGTCAAATGCTATAATGTTGTATAAATAGTAACTATTTCAAACTTCAGTCCGAAAAATAATGTTTACAATTTACGTCAAGTTCAGATCAAGTAAAATCGATAGTATATAAACCACGTTTTAAGTTATTCAAATCTCTATCGTAATTCTATTCTTTGATTCCTTTCAAAACTGAAAGAAATTATATCCAGGTTAGGATCAAGCAAAATAATGAGACTACAATCTGGTTCGAAAGTCAACGTTCAACAATATCGAACCTTCTCTAAATTCAACCTCTATAAACCAAGTCAAGTACATATTCACCAAACTGTCATGTTCTGTTGTAAAATCGAAACCTGAAAATGTAAATTCTGATTCCACTTTTCAAAATATTTCCAACCCCAAGTGAGTTCAATACTTTTAGGTTTCACGCCAACTCAAAGTATCAAAACTCCAAACATCGAAGGAGGCTGAAAGAGTTAGGAATATTTTCTGTAGAAAAGTGATTTCTCAAATGGAACATAATACAAGTCTACAAAATATTTACATCTACTGTTATGGAAGACCAATAAATTCTTCATAGTAGACTACAGATGGGAGACCAGGGGGCACAGTAAGAAATTTAAGAAAAAGCATACCATCTTGATATAAGAAATAGGGTTATTAATTTTTGGAATGGTTTGCCACAATAGGTTGTTGAGTGTGACAATTGCAACATTTAAGAAAGGATTAGACAGGTATAATATATATGGATGGTTTGGGTATCATATAGTATATTTTGAGTAAGCCAAATTGGCGGGTTTTTTTATTAAGGTTAAGCTGCATGTTGACTATAACAAGTTAGCTATTACCATTTACCCTTAGAATTGGCTTTTAGTTGTAGACTATGTGTAGACTATGTAAGTTGTTGACAAGCCCTAGAGTGCTTTGAAAGTTTGCATGAGCATGTATGGTGATTGGTTCTTTTGGGGTGACTGGGACAGTCTCAATAGGCCCATGTGGCTTCTTACTGTCTATATTTTTAATGTTCTAATATATGGATGGTTTGGGTTAGCATATTTTGACTAAGCCAAATTGGCAGGTTTTTGGCTACAGTAGTTGTTAAAGTTAAACTGCATGTTATTATTATAACAAAGTTATTAAAACTTGAAATGTGGTTAGTCTGTACTTTAGCTATAGTTTTTTCTTTTAGCTGTAGACTTTGTGTATACTGTAAGTTATTGACAAGCCCTTGGGTGCTTTTTGGATTTGCATGAGCATGTTTGGTGATTGGTTCTATTAGGTTGACTGGGACAGTCTTGATAGGCCTATATGGCTTCTAACTGTCTCTTTATTTCTAATGTTCTTAAAAAAAAAAATAAAAAAAATGGAACTCCCACTTCTTGCAGTGAAAGCTGAAACTCCTCCCTGGCTATCAAATAAAAGCCAAATCAAAGTGCTGAACACTATCGATTTCACCACTGCATGATGGACAGAGGGGTGTGTTAGAAAGACCCAAATAAAAGAGCTGCCCATTGAGACAAAGATGATCAATATGCAGTCTTGTTATGGCAGTCTCCAAGTGACAAGCACAGAAGAGTGAAAACCATACATCTTCCCTGTAATATTGTCACAGGGAATGAGTGCTAAGTACCAAGCTACCATTCCACCAACTCTAAGGGGAAATGGTAGGCTAATAGTTGAGATTAACAGATTCTAAAAAAAAAAACTATCTTTTTAAAAATCAATCAGTATTTTGATATTGGTATGAAACAATGCTGCCAGATATTAACAAAAAATTATGATATATTTATAAGAAACATTATTCTGTGTTTTCATATATTATTTCTTTTTACATTCAAAAAATAAGTAAGGTTATGATAAGTCTTGCTAAGTAAATACATATTTACTGTGCATACTTAATAAAACTTATCATAACCTAAACTTAATGAGTCATAAACAGAATTTTAACAAAAAAAAAAAAATTCGGTAGAGAATAAATTTATATACGAGAGGTTTGACAGCACTTTTTAAGTCCTCTTACATGGGGATGAAAGAAATTTAAAAAAAAAATGATTATCAAATTATTAATGACAATATTTTCATTTTTCGTCAGACTACACTAATTTAGACTAATACCTTTTGTTTTAACATGAATGCTTACGGTACTTTGACTAAAAAATTGTCATCATTTGCCTGTTTTTGTGTTAATCATTATGTTTATTGCCAGATCTTAAATGCTTTAAATTTTAGCCTAATCAATTTCTTTATCCAGAAACAATTATAAGGTTCTCTTAACAATGTACTTCCAGTCACTTGAAACCTTTCTCTTTCAAGTTTATAGTTTTAAGTTCAGTTATGATTTTATGGTACTTATTTATTTTTAAAGGTTTAGAGTTTTCACAATTTAAATGTCTTGAGATATGTATCTTTAGTAAATTCACATGAATTTTGCAAAATTTTTACTGGGGAATGCTCATATGATAGTTTGAGATGGTAAGTTTGAAGGAAAGAGAATTGAAAACTTTTTTGATCTGTTAAGGAACTATTTCACCTGAAGTGGAAAAGAAACAAAGGTGCGGAAAATTGGGAGTGACATATGGGTGTAGGGAATTTAGGTGTAAAGGCAGACTCAGTAGGCAGGAGGGAGAGAATGAGGAAATGCTCATGTGTTGTTACTTAGAGATGGTGAGGGTTTGGAGGGAGGGAGGGAGGAAAGGGAATTGAAAAGCCTTTAAGGACAGAGGAGTTATTTCTAAAATCGATTTTGGTTTTAAATTTCTTTGCAAAATTGAATCTGTTTATGTTGTATTGTATGTTGGCTTTTAGGGATGTGTGCTTAAAAGTTTTTGAGATGAAGCCAATATCTTCAATTAAATTTTTATAATTGTATACAGTTGTTGAATTTTTGACAGTGTTTTGGAATGGAGAGGGAATATTTTATCTTTAGCTGTTGCATTGAGAATTGAGAAATATTAATCTGTGTGTAAAACGTAACTAAATGTTATATATATCACTTGAGCATAAACGATTGTAAGGAAAAATATGATCATTATCATATACAGTTATTATGTTTCCAACATTTCACTTTTAACAATTTAATTATTTACTATGTAGTTTATTTATATAATTTAATTTTTTTTATATTTCATTATAATAATGTCTATAAAAATGTCTCCTAATTAATAAAATTTATAATATATAATACATTATTTTTTTTTATGTCACACACATACAATGTATTATATATATACGTTTTTTTTAGTTTACCAATGCATGTTTAAGCTAGTGCTATAAGATAATAATATAATATATATAATATTAACTCATATATAGGCCGTATTGTAATCACTTATATATAAAGAACTGATAGTATTCTATTATTTGCCTATTTGTATTGAGCCTAAGATCTAACCAAATTTGTACACTTTATACCACGATCTAGTCCTATTATATAGGCCA
The DNA here is from genome assembly GCA_015478945.1 of Trachelipus rathkii. NCBI lineage: Eukaryota > Metazoa > Arthropoda > Malacostraca > Isopoda > Trachelipodidae > Trachelipus > Trachelipus rathkii. Next base: position 12,727 of record JABUQX010088586.1, read on the forward strand.
AAAGAAAATATTTATAATTTTATATGGTTACATATAAAACCAATTATCACCATATATATGTATATATTTATATTATATATATATAAATATATTAAAATATATATATATATAGTCAAACTAAATCATATTGATTATGAGTAGTTGAGCAACTTTTACGACATAAGTAGATTCCATCTAGTTTAGTGATTAAAGTATCACATCTAAACTTTAGAGTAACAACGATTCAATATAAGTATAGTTATCTTACTATCTATTAAGTTTCATATTCCTGGATGATTGACAGTGAGTAATTAAACTAATAATGGTTTGCATAAGGTATTACATCATGATTTATTATCATATTTTTTAAAGAAATTAGCGAATCTTAATTTAAAACATAACCTCAAAACTATCTGGAAGTACAACTTCACGCTAACCTAACACAATTATATGTGATAACCTAACGCTACCTTAATAGCCCCACTATCAGAGCTAATACTCAACGATAACCTCATGTATAAAGGGCCTAAACCTACAAAAGGTATATGCGACCTATATACCTATAATGGATTTGTACGCGCCGAGCTACTAAAGACTAGAGCTTGATCTAATGAGACTTTATGAGTGTTGTCACCACTAGTCTATTAGCTCATATACCCTACTATAAAATATTTATGTTAGCTATAGTACCTACGGAAATATGACGTTAAGTATCATAATGGATTAAATAGAAATTATTATTAAATTAATTAATGTATATTTTGCATTAAATATGAAATATATATATATATTATATATTAAATATATATATATATATATATATTATAATATATAATATAATATATATTATACTATATATATATCACATTATTATATATATATATAATTAATATAATTAATATATATATATATTCTATAATATATATATATAATTATTAATAATATATAATATATAATAATAATATAAATTATTATATATAAATATACTATATATATATATATATATATAATATATATATATATTATTTAATTATATATATATATTAATATATATTTATATATACTATATATTATATATATATATAATATATATATTATATATATTTTAAAATAGATAAATACCTTAATCCTAAAATGCACTAATGAAGATAAAAGGCTGAGATTTATCTTTATATAATTTTACTTAAAATATAATCACAGATATAAAATATAATTAACTTATCTTAAACATTTTATTAAATAGCGCTAGAGATCCGAGAGTTATAAGTACCTTATGTAGCGATAACAAAATACTTTCTATTTTACGGTAGAGCCGGGATTAAGTTTAGAAATTCACTTTTCTGCATTTTGAAATAGCATTCCTATGAAACACATTATTTGACTAAAAATTAAACAAGCTAGAGAGCAGCGAATAATAAATTATTCCATCTATATCCATGACAAATCATGAACTCTCAGACTGCACCATTATAAGTATATACCAAAGAGAATATAACTTACTAATTTTTCACATGGTACATGTCCGAGCTTAATAAAAGTTATTTATGAATATAATAAATAGGTACTCAGTTCTGAGCAGCTACAAGGACAATATATATTTCAAAATAAAAATGAAGCAAATTTCTGAACTAAGATCTGGAGTTTAAATAGATTAAAAGACTCTATCTCCATTTATCATAATTAAAACCCAAGCACACGTACACACAATATATATATATATATATATATACATATACATCACTATATATATATGATATATAATAACACATATATATAATAATTATATAAATTATATATATTATCTATAATATATATAATATAATAATTAAAAATTCTAGTAGTGATTACCAAACAAAACTTATTATCCTAAAGAAGATAAAAAGAAGCCCACTCCGCTCGGGATACCCGTTTAAAAACCTTAATGTGATCTTAGTATACTATATATATATATTTTCCTCACCTAGAGTACGACCTCTAAATCCATAATTAAGGTAATTTTGTTTAAGTCCCATCATACTAATAACTCAATTAAACTCTACAATATGGAATTTTGAGTTTGCCCACTAAGTAGGTATACCTAAATTATATGTTATGCAATCCTAATGATACGCTGTATAAGCTAATTAGGATTATGGATTATATGTTAAAAGCCATGTGTAAAAAGGTAAAATATAAATTAAATAATATTAAATTATATAAATATATATCGATATTTATATTATAATTGAGTAAGTTATACCTAGATCACCCTCCTAGCAAAGCTGACAATTATAAATTTTTAAACTACTATTTATAACTAGTTTTCAAAATTTATTTTTCGTATTAAGAAATTATATATAGATATCTTTAATAATACATTTTATAACAATTTACTATTAATAGTATATATTAATTAATATTTAATTAATATATAATATATATAAATATATATATATATATATTATATATAATATATAATATATATATAAATATATATATATATAACCTTAAATAGAAAACCTTACGAGAGCTTCAATGAATGAGATAAAGGATCTTCTTTATATTTTCTTAAATATAACGTAAAATAATAACTTAATCTTAAACTTTTATTAAAAGGCGAACATTGTAGAATAGGTCTAGATCTGCATTAGTATATATAATAAAATAAACTATTTTATAAAAGTGTGTGTATATAATATATATAAAAATTAATTCCTATTAAATTAAATATATATATATAATATATATATAATAATATATATTAATAATATATTATTAGCCAAATTACACCTCTGAAAAAAACTATTTAACTCTAAAATTTATAACTTATTATAATAATATATAATATATAAATATTTAAATATGATAGTTGATGTTGTAACTGCATAGTATTTATTATTACAGTAATAAATTTTAATTCAAAATACATATAAGTTCTGAAATACCACATAAATCGACTATATACTTTACCAATTAATAAGAAGTTAACAAAATAAGTAAAACTTACTTTTAAGGCATAACTGTCCGTCATTATATTATATATATATATATAATAATAATGGGACTAGAAACACCACCAATCAGCTCGTGTAGGAGAAATAACAATGGGAACACACGCGTCCATGTGTGTCATGCACAGGAACATTTCAGAAGGTCAACTAAAAATGGAAGAAGAGATTCCTGAAACGGGATCTGCTGTGCCCTTAAATCAAAATTCTGTCGAGTCCAACCATACTAATATGCTTTGGAATCCTTCACACCAATCTCTATCACCACCACATCAACACATGATGTATCCAAATCGAGAGTAGTTACCACGTAACAACCAATATTAAAATATCCTGAGTTATAATTTACTCAGATATTAGAAATCGCCTGTCCTTATATTAATACGATATTATATCTACTATAAGTTATTTAAGGTTTAACATGTCTAGGTAGGAGCCTCGAGCCTGAGACGGGGAATCAAGAGGGGAGCTGATCTAGATTTCCATAACCCTTTAATATGGGAGACGGCGTAAGGCAAAACACTACCGCACCTACCAAAATACCAAGAAAGCGTGGTGATTTCACCGAAACTACCTTATCACTACGAGGGGGGAAATAGTCAACCCTGTTCGTTCCCGGAAGGCCGAAGAGAACCCGAGACTACTGCCTATCAGATATATATATCTTGCGTTATACTCACTTGGTGAGTATTCTTTATAAAAAAAAAAAAATTATTCAATGTGGGGAGAAACATATATGCAAATAGTAAATATATATATTCATAATTAATAGATAATAATAATATATATATTATTAATAAAAAAATTTTACTTTTGTCCAAATGGCGAGTACGCACAGTTTCCGAGTTTTATATTACAGACTCCGCAAGTAAACCAGTCGCTATAACATAAAGTCATTTGATCAGCGCACCAATCTATGGAGAGTCGAGATTCATCTTTAATAGCGTATTTAGAGAGACTAATATTGTATATTATATAATCGAACTATTTTTATAACCTATCATTGTTAACACATATTTGTACCCTAATGACTCATACAATATAGTATATATATATCAATAATATATATTAATTATAATTAACTATATATATTATATATTATATATATTAATATATATACATATTATATATATTAAATTAATATATATATATATATATATAATATAATATATATATATATTAATTATAATATATTAATAATAAATTAATTAAATATTATATATTATATAATTATTAATATATATAAGTATATATGTATAATATATATAATATTAATATTATATATATATATATATCTAATACTAATATATATATATAATATTATATAATATTATATATATATATATATATATATATATAATATATATTATTAATAATATTATAATAATATATATTAATATATATATATATATATATGAGGGACTACTTAAGACATAACTATATGTCGGACACAGAAGGAAAATTGGTCGTTACATTATTATATATATAATAAATATAACACTTTTTTAAAGAAAAATTTTACAGAGGTTGTACTCAAAGCGTTACATAAACAAGGTTTAGTTCCGAATACACAGCATAATATTGAGGTACATAACAGCTAATTTTGGTCGACTAAACGATTTATTCTTTATCATAATAGTGTCCATATATCTGAGTATACGACACATTAAAAATCGAAGTTAATCTGAATTAGAAGCTTAAGTCATCGATAATCAACTCAACAGTCTTTTTAAAAGGTATTACATGGTACAATTAATGGGGGCTCGAGCCCAGACGGGAACAGTAAGGGAGTGGACGAATTCTCATACCCCCCTTATAAGGAGAGTAAGGTCGTATAGAGGTAAACAATACACTATCTACTAGCAAATAACCCTATATACTACATATATAATACCAATGAGTAGGTTCCGGAAATCACTCCACTTCTCACCGGAGTGAATAGGTAGAGAATAAGTATATAAGTATCCATACCCACTTGTCCGTTTCCCTCGTAAAGCGAGCTCAGAGAAGATCCCCAAGTAAGACTTACTATGACCAATCTATAATGTATAATATTTAATATCTATGCCAACATTATTGGCAATAACATTGCTTTAATTATAATAATAATTATATATAAAAATATAAAATATATAACTTACAATGTCAATATAATATATATCAATAGTATTAAATCTTATTAATATAATTAAGTATATAATTAAAAAATAATTTATATATTAAAGAGTATCACTAAAATGGAATACGATACTCAATATTATATATAATAAACATATTAATTTATATATAAAAATCCTAATGTTCCATATTTAAATCAGACAAGCATTTTTGGTGATGCATAATATAGCAGGTATTTGAGGTCGAAATACATTATATTTTGTCACGTGACATATTATTTGTACTATGTACGATAACTATATTTTATAATATTCACCTAGTTGTAATACTAATAATTATAATATATATTAAGGTGAGCCCCTTAAGCTTAAATATATTTATATATATTATTATAAATATATAATATTAAATATTATACTAATTATAATATTATCATAATTATATATATATAAATAATATATTATAAATATATATATATATATATATATATATTAATATTATATAATAATATAGTATATATATATTATAAATATATATTATATAATCTTATAATATATATAATATATTAATTTATATACTTAATATTATATATATATATTATATATATATCATATATATATATATTATATATATATAATATATATAACTAAATATATATATAATATATATAATATAATTATATATATAATATATAATCTTAATATATATTAATATTTCTAATATATATATATATAATATATATATATTATATATATATATATATATATATATATATAATAATATATATAATATTAATAATAAACTTAATGTATTATATAATTAATATATAAATTAAATAAATATAGCTATATATTAATATATAATTATATATATATTTCTAATAAATATATATTTATATATATATATTAATTAAATATATTATAATATATAATATAATATAATATATATTAATATATATTAATATATATATATTATTAATATTATATATAAATTATATATTATATATATAATATATATTAATAATAAATATTAATATAAATATATATATTAATATATAGATTATCAAAAAATAAATGTTTTCCAAAGTTAGCCTAGTTAGTCAGTAGAACCTAAGTAAATTCAAGAATTTCTTTTCCCTTTTACATGATTATATGTTATCGCAATCGGTATTAATATGATAGAAATCAATATGTCTACTAAAAATTCGATTATATATATAGGATATTTAGTAATTCGAATATATCGATAAAATATCATAATAATTATTATTACTTAAACCATATATTATCTTTAAATGATTACCTCTATATTAAAATGGATGATACTTTGAAGATAAATCTACAAAGTAATTATATATTTATAATTACACAATATCTGGTGCAGCGCAAAATTGATAAATAAAAAGCCTCTAAATGTATATTAGTGAATCTCTTATAAGGAGAATAAAATTTTAGATAGTAATATAAATTAGGGGCGTTGGGCTGAGATATAACGCATTACGAGGGGTGGCAGGAGAGCAAGTCAGAGTACCAATAACCCCTAGGCAAACATGTTTATATAACACTAAGTATTATTACTCTATTTATGTATATTTATTTTTAATTTTTATTATTAACTTATTTGAATATTAAAAATCTTATTGAAAAATATACTAAATATACTAATATAAATATACTTAAAAAAAATATTAGTCAGCTATCTACTTTAGTTACCTGCCATATTTTTCAAGAAACTTAATTTAATTGGTTGTAGCATAATTTTATAATCATGTAGGAAAGAAATAGTCATCTATTAAAGATTATACATATAAAGAATTAATCCTTTATTACTTTTTGAGCCACTAGATTTTTTTCTTGGAGATATTATTCTATACTAACCTTTAGTATTCATTACAAAAAATATATAGAATCAACTACTATTATATTATGAGTGACATAAGGATATAAATTGCGTATTATAACTATAAATATATTATCAACCAATAAGATTTATAGAATACTTAATCAAAATTCAGTATATTAAATATAATAATTATAAAAAATAATTATATAATTAATAATCTATTATGAAGCATTATTTAATACTACACATTAATAATGAATCAAAAAGTAATTACAATATATGACGTGTTATATTAAATTAAATAGTTTATCCAAGTAGTTTTAATATAAATTAAATAGGAAATAAAGTATAAAAGAGCTAAATAAATTTTTAAATATAAAAGTAATTATTAAAATCATCACTAAATTAAATAATTAATTTAATTAATTTTTATCGTTTTATAATCTTATGTTAATATATAATAACCATAATTATAATAAGATATTTTATTTGACAATAGTTATTATATTTAACATCGAACGAAGGAAAGAAATTACTCTTGACTAATTCGTAACTATACTAACTTATACATCGGTGTAGGATAGTATATAATACACTAATATATATACTTAATCACACTATAATTTTTAATTAATCACAGGGTAACGTTATATCAATTATTACTTTACCGTATGATATAGGAATATATATTTAAAGTTATTTATCTCACCTATTATTATGTACTTATAAATATTCGTAAAATTAAATATAACATTTATTCACAATAAAATATAAGTAATCAGCGTAAATTAAGAAAATTAAATAGTTTTATAAACTTTGTTCATAAGAGGTATACTTAGTCATAAAGCTAGAAGAGTGAGAGAAATGCTAAGAGGAGGAATTCAAATGAGGAAGCACACAAGGGGAAATGAAATATATATATATATATTATGATTTAATATATATATATATATATTAGTATTATATATAATAAATATATATATAAATATCTATATTAATAATTAATATAATATAATATTAAATATATATATATATATAATATTAATATATAAATATATATATATATATAATATAATAATATATATATGTATGTTATATATATAAATATATATAATAATATATATATATATAGTATATATATATATATAATATTATTATAATATAATATATATATATATATCATAATTCAAAAAAATGTTCTCAGTTGCTAGTGCGGAACTAGGATGAGATGTGCTGTACTCAGTTCTATTGATATAGGAATCGAAATATCAATATTTCCAAAATTCGATATATAGGTCTTTCGATATATCGAAATGTCAAAAATTTTATTAACCTTAACCATATACTAAATGACTCTCTTAAATGGAGATTAACTTTGAAGGTAAATCCAAGTAATGTAAATAATTAAATCTCTATTGTATTTCAAGCTCTAATTTTCTTATAAAAATATAGAATATGAGGTGGAAGATTATGGAAGTAAAGTGGGTTGCGATATGAGGCATTTAGAGGGGCTGGGGCAAGTCGTACCACAAACCCCAGGCAACTGTTCACGACTAAGATTTACCTTTATGTATTATTATATTATATATTAAGATTTACCTTTATTTATTTTTTTATTTTTTTAACTTTTGAATTAAAATTTTTTTTAATAAAAGCTAAAATACAAAAATTAGCAGCTATCTAATTTAGTTCCTGCCAATTTTTCAGAACTAAATTTAATTGGTTGATGCAATTCTGGGAAAGCTCTTAAAGTTACATGAAACAAATTAATCCTTTTTCTTTTTGCTGTTTTTTTGGTTTTCACCTTTAGTTTCATATACAATGAAGTAAACTTTTATTGTGAAAAAGGTAAATTTCGTATTACATTAAGAAAATTTCACCAAAATTTATGATTAAACGTATATTAAATATTATAAATTAAAAATAATAAATGCTTTTTGCAAGTTCTTACCGTTAAAATACATAAAGTAAATATATATTGATATATTAATAAATTATCAGTAATTTTATAAATCAAGGAAAAATATAAAATAACAATAAATTTTTATTTAAAGTAGTTAAAATCAACTAAAAATATAATTTATTAATTTTTCCTTGAAGGTTTGTTATAAAATTATAAAGAAAATATTTTTGACATAGTTATTTTAACTAGGACGAAGGAAGAAATCTTCTTGACCTATTCGAACTACTTCACTCGGTGTAGGAATAAAACCTCTTTACCTATTTTTATTATCCAAGGACTTCTTCACTTTACGTAGGAATAAAGTTTTTTCCTATTATTATGCTAAGTACGAAATAAAATCATTTTCCAAAACATTAAAATGCGCAAATTTAAGAAAATAAAGTTTTTAAAACTTTGTTACAAGAGGATTACGTCAAACTTAGAAGAGGAAGAGAATGCTAAGAGGAGGGAATTCAAATGAGGAAGCACACAAGAAGGGAAATGAATATATATATATATATATATATATATATATATATATATATAATATATTATATATATATATTATATTATTTTATATATACTATATATATATATATAATATAATCTAATTATTAATATTTCTTTATCTACCTAATCATTCACCATTAATTGGATATGGTGACCCAATTTCACCTTGAAGAATACGAAAAAGTGATTTATAGAATGAATACAATAGATTGTAATGGTCTTCAATACAAAGAAACTGCTATTTTTATATCATTAGATCTATAAAGATTCTTCGCAGTCATAATAGTGATATTATCAATTATTAGTATACTTCAAAAGACTAAGTACGTAGAGATATACTTAATTATGTATATATCTTATTATCAAATGTTTATTCGCCGTCCGTAACATGAGATTGAAAGAAAGAATCAAAGAGATTTGGCATACAGCCTCACTTCCTTTTATTTCAAATAATTATACTTTTCTTGCATCATGAGAACAAAATCTCTGCATTCACATACTTTAAGAAATTTTATCTTATTAAAGAGCATTCAAATCCACTATTTTCATTCGGTATCTCCTCAGCCATTGGTCGATAATTACTCTCACAGAAACATACTTACACATAGATGCAAACCCTTTATTAATTACTAAGCTTACTATTAATTTACTACATATTATATCCTTTATTCCATAATTAGACCTAAATATAATATATACCAAATATCTACTGCTCCATATCACTATAACATATCCTGCACATTGAAAATCAAACGCACTTATCCCAAACACAAAGTTACAAATTATGCCTCCTTTTATAGTTATATATATTCAAATATCTTTCATTTACAATAATCATATAACGTCAGTTGGGGTTAGAGGTAAGTTTTCTATAAACTGAATATTGTAAGCGAGAAGAATAGTTGCACTTTTATCATCATAGTTATTCTTATACAAGTATATCAATTAAACTCGAGGTAACAAACATTATTTATACCTCATTTTAATAACCTTAGCAACAACATCGACATTTATGATTACTCTATCTTATTATTCTTACATAGGATATATAATAATTGACGCCAGACACTTAATTCATTCCTACCTATTCACTCCACAAATTTATATCCTTCGGGATTACATGGTCTGCGCACACTTTGTGAGCATTGATAGACCAGAACAGAGTGTTAATCACGTGATACATATGTAAGCCAATAGATAGCTCACTTCACATCTCTCACAATTATTATATCTTAAGTCTAACAGAATAAGTTCTTCTGTGTCCAAATCACTATATATCGTACTATCAACCCATCAAGGGATACTATACATATAACACAGAGAGGAATCCTCATTGAATACTACTGCGACTGTAGGGGTCTTCATTCCCCTGGTCCAGCTTATCACCACAATATCCTAAACAGTTTAACTCCCTTCATCTCACATATAAGATCTTCTTACACACCCTTCTATCTATCATAACACCTCCTAATTTATTCAATTTCTTCCTTGCATCTGACAAATCTCGCATCCATTCCTCCTTCATATCTAAAATTCAATACTTCCATATTATATGTGCTTATACCAACATTTCCTGTGTGCATCTCACGAAACCAAGCATTACCCGAGCCACTGTCTCTGTAATCATCCATACAGCCACTCTACACTTCAAACAACCCACAGTCAAATTAATCCTTTCTTTTAATCAAGCCTGACTATACACTTAATATCACTCAAGACTTAAAATACCCTCAAATACACTGAGACCGATACCAAACCATACACAAATCTTCCTCTCCCGCGTTCTTTCCTCTCATTTACTATTGCATTTCTTGCATTACAATGTCCAATTCTTTCACTCATATTCATACGTTTCTATCAATCACCCACTTTTCTTACAACGAATATGATCTCTTCTATATTTTACCAGCATTTGAACACGGTTTGGCATGGAATCTACTAGTTTCGAATAGCCACCATATTCCACTCATACTCATCAATCCTGTCTTCTCTCTATCCAATCCATATGTTATCATTCCTTCCTTACTATAAATCAAAATTTTAGAATCATAACATCCGGTAACCTTATCGAAATAATTTCCCTTAGTAGATCTTCTAAAGAAAATGTCCTAGCATCTCAACAATGTCCACACGATTCCATCTCTTTAATATCTTCATCCCCCTGGCTACAATTAAATTATGACGACAAACTCAGCCACATCTCCTAAATCATCTACTATTTTTTTTTTTTTTTCTTTTTTTTTATTTTTTATTATCTATATTCTTTTTCTTTTTATTCTATATCATCACGAGTCCTGTTCCGCTCCTTTTACAATCACACAATGCATGCTGGAACTTTGTGCACTATTCAAACTCAGGATAACCTGTTCGAAGGTATTTCTCCTAAACATCATCCGCCTATGCTCATATAATCCTTACTCACAAATTGAGAGTGAGTGACAGAATTGAGCAAGACACACTAGTCAATCGAGCCTTTTAAACAGCATTGAGTCGAAATATGATATTTACAATAACGCCTCATGCATACCTTCTATAGCAGGAACACCAGATTCCAACAGAAACACGATGATATGACACGAAAATACAGGAAGACAACCAGAGCAACATCCACTATGAGCAGTTTTCTATTCAAAACCTAACAAAAATTCGCTGTTCGGAACTCCAGCAACCCCAAACCAATAGTGCTCTATCTACAGCAGGAGGCACGCGATACTAATCGGCTATAATCGAGTTACTGTCATCCGAGTCAAGAAGCTCCCTTCAAGACTCTTGTCCTGCTTGCGTAAACTTAAATGCATCAAGCCCGTACAAGATATTATAAGCTACCTCATATACTATTTCATGCGAGCACAACAATAATAAAACATTATATGATGGGCAAGGAAAAGTAGTGATAAGACAAGAACAAAGTACTTTAGAGACATAACACATCTCTCCTCTGGTCTTTGTATCGCACATAATTCACTACAAAACGAGGTATTGTTAAAAACCTTAGTAGCCCTCTTCCCCTCTAGTCACACTCAGAACAGTCAGCCTCACTAACACAATGGAGTCGTGAATTAAGGCTACGAGCACACGCTTCTAGTAACTGCAAGAACGATAGCGGAAAAAATAACTATTCTCTGCTATGTCTAGATATCCACTATAAAGAATCATAACAAAAGAAACGTTCCCAACCCAAGTTTTTCTTGGCTTTCGCCCTATTCAATGCAAAACCCGATACAATATGTGAAATGTGTGGTTTCAAAAGATATACATATTTTTTGTTCTATTCGTTTTACAACTTTGGTAATCGCAAAAATGCGTTACTACCTATATTGATCAACCTCAATAATGAGTAGATATAGTACTGGACTTATGAATAACTCAGTGTGGACTCAGAAATCAGCCGAACCTGAAAATCGAGAATATGAGACAGTATGGTCCTGGACAAGCATGGAGTCTTACGAGAAGATTATGTCAGATCAGCCTCCCACGTTCATTATAAAAAATATATGAGAAATTTGCACACCTTTCACCACTAACATTCGTATATCTTTTTTTTTCTTTTTTTTTTTTTTTTTTTTATTTTTTTTTTTACAGGTTGTCACTCAATCTCACGGGTGCAGGAGCCCAATGTATGTCAAGGAGGGGTCGAATTACACGCCTCAGATGTAACCAGCACCCACCAACTAAATCTAAATAACGCAGCAGACAACAGACGCAAGGCTTTACAACCGGTGAAAGTGTACACTGATCCAGCATATCTAAAATCTGCAGAATAACATGAAAAACGAATCGAGAGGATGAAGGAGAAGAGGTCAATTCAGAAGCTAAACAAACAGACAGATGATGAAAGAGAGGACAAGATTGGAGATATAGACGACACAAGGTCCGAGGTCAGCAATCAATAAGGTGAAATAGAGGAGTATGAATCTGTGCCAGGGTGCCTAGGAGTAAATGTAATCATATCGAGATCTAAACAAGTAAGGTCAAAAAAGTAGCGACAAGATATAAAAGACAAGCGATACTGTCCCGCTGTAAACAGCAGAGACCCCTAGGAAAAACTACCAATAAAGTAGGAGGCGAACAAAGGGTAAGAGAAGAATGAGCGCGAGCCGACATCGATCCTCATGACGCGGAAGTCCGAGATAAACTTGACCCTGACTGTGAACCATGCGCAAATATATGCTAAGACCAACTGAAGCTATGCAGGGGTACCTATTGAAAACAAAAAATGAGAGAAGAGCGAGCCAGACAAAATCCGCGAGAACACACGGAGGAAAAACGGAAGTATGAAGGGCTCAAATGGAGCGACAGTGGTACCCAAGTACAGAACAATAATTTACTCACGAGGCCTCTATTGGCCTTTGACCTCAGACAAGTCGCCTTTGCGTTTATCTAACATAAAGTCACGCCGCCAAAGACCGGTGAAACCAATGAAGCGCCCCCCCACGGACCAAGTTCCATCGCACACCACGTACGTTCTGTAAAACTCCATAACGAGAAAAAAGGATAGAGATCAAGAGGCTCAAGCCTTGTATAGCTCTAAGTAACAGGAGAAGGGAAGAGAGGTGAAAAAAAGTCTCGCAGTCTAAACCAGAACTCCCAGTTCGTCCCTAGTTGAGATCACGCCTTACCAGACGCGCGTTCTGAGAGGTATAATGATCGTACATAGAAATTGTGGTCTGATCGGTAATAAAGTAAGAGTTTGATATGTATATAAAGTTCCAGAGGACCCATAAAAGAATGAGGAGTTTGAGTATATGAAGTATTCAAAGAATCTTGTTCTAGAATTAGAAACCAAGTAAGAGCTATGGGCGAAAAGTAGTATAAGACGAGAGAACCGTCACATCGCGAGAAAAGAGATAACGGAGGCATGTGCCATATGTTTGCGAAGTAGAGGAAGAGTTTGGTGTAGTAAATTGTGATGTGTTGCTTCTCTAAAAAGAATTGAAATTGAAGTGGCACACCAACTGAGATGTTGTTCCAGAGTAACACCGCGCACCCGGAGAGAATTCTATTCACGCAAGTATATCTAGCTGAGAAGCAGAGATGAGCATCGCGGAGAGGAGATTGACGAGGACGAGAAAAGCACAAATCTTCCTACCGAGTAAAAGAAGGAAGCAAATTGAAATGAGTTGACAGAATCTTCAAGATACTGCGGGAGGATGGCAAAATGCCAAATCCGCATGACGGTGAGGGACCAATAACGACCGCGCTTAGTACTAAAATGCATCGTTCGTGTAAGAATTTCAAAAAAAGAGAAAAGTCCTCAAGATGAAAAGTAGGTCACATAACAGACACGATATGTAAATCCGAGAGACTAAATAAGAGCACTATGGAGAAACAACGTCGAGTGGAGAAACAGAGCAAAGAACTAAGTGAACGTAAGATGAATAGAAGGGAAAGAAAGTAAAGTCCGCCCCAGATACAATCAGCAGCAGGCAGGTTGAGTTAGAGGAACAGACACTGAGATGAATAAGGCGAGTATTGAATGAGAGAGAAACTTTATGGAGCACTTTGTTCACCGTAAGTTATATTGGAGGCAAAAGATGAAGGAGAAAACTTCCAAAGGAGGGAGACAACCTATGAAAGAGCAATCAGTACGAGCCGATAAGAGGAGGAAGCAGGAAACGCATAAACAGATTTACCACGAGCAAATGATGCTTGTTTTGGATGAGAATGTTGTTCAAGCGCACACCGTTGGCGAGAGGCCCCACAGGCAAGAAAGATTTTCGCCCGATAGTTAGGTTCCTAAGGGGCGGAAAAAGACCGATCAAACCAAGCATAGGAGAAGTTATGAGCGAAAGTATAGCGAGCCCATTATAGAATTCCGAGTTTGACTGAAAATCCAGCGCAAGCCTTTGCGCGTATGACCGAACGGTTACGACTGGCATGAGTCAGTGGAAAGAACGTCTAAGCAACATTCCAGGATCACTAACCACGAATTATTGAGAGTCCTCGAGCAAGCTGAGTTTACAGACAGAAGTGTATAAGTGATAAAGAACGAGCATATATTAATTCCAAAAAGCTATATTCCCGAGTGTGCCGGCTGCGTATTACTCTAATCTAGCAGAAATTGACAGGCTAGAAAGAAACAGAAGGCAGGGCATTCAGACATCGCTTTTTGGATGAATTATGATGAAGGAGACGATAAGGATTTAAGCATTCCGAAAAGGAGAATGACTATCACAACAGCACTAGAGTGCTCAGGACCATAATCGTGAGAACGTATTACCAGCTCCCAGAACTGATTATGACATATGCGAGGCAAAAAATAGTTGAACAAGTGCGAGGAGACGCGGGTTTACACAGAAGACACGAGAGAAGAAGTCACACACTCCAATTATAAGCATAGCGTAGAATTGCAACAACTTGGGAGACAGTCAGCTCCTCCCCAACGTGGCCACCCGCCTTTCTAACGTTCGTTAAGATTTTTTCAGAGCCGGCCCCCGAGAATCACAGCCAGTCGCCCAGCATTAACACACTGTAATTTTCAATCTTACCAATGGCCTAAAATGTGCCACTAAAGGCCACCCCCTGAACGTGAAGTAAGGATGCATGAGAGGAACACTCGATGCCAGCCGCCTCCACCCCAGAAATATCGAATTGACAGTCTGTAGAGCCGTTTAGACTTCACGCAAAAGAGTCTAACCTAATCATTGTAGGCCGGAAGAGATTCGCTTTTTTCCAGTATGGAGAATTACGCAAACAGAACCATCTCAGTTATTCAGCAACAGAAAGCGAATCCAAAAGGACTCTAAAGACAGATTACAGGAAGTTGTTACCGTCTTACCACATCCAATTTTTTATTAGGCTGAGACCATCATGAGTGTTCACCAGAAAAGATCTTATGTCAAGTAAGGGAGAACCACCGCAAAAGTTAGCGCACTTTCGTTTGAATAAAGCCCGCTTCTGTCTCGTCGAAGAGTATCCCCTGCAAGGAGACGTTTCTAGCAGAAGAAAATCACTAGTAATACAGAGTGAATATGAGAACGAAGAATTTTCTCAAACTATTCCCCTAACTTAATTGCATTTTTTTCACCATTGGAACTTCAGTATACTGTATAAGCTCTTGAGATGACCCCAAGAACAAAGCAAACCGAATCGAACCATGAATTATGAGGAGAGAAAGATTTAATGCTCGCAAAGAAGTAATGAACACCTCGCTCATAATACCCAAGCTCGTCTGAGAGCGACTCATACAGTCACCTGCTCCCCTACCACACCACCAACTCTTTCTTTCTTTGTCTGACTTTCCTTCCCTGCCAGAATTATCGCACCTAGTCGAACAGCGTCCTCTCTAACAACCATTCTGCCCATAAAAAAAAGAGACAAAAGCCACAACGACCTCACTTTTCCGCACACATTTCCTTACTCCCGCTACACCATAACTTTTCCAATATAGTTAGCGTAGAAGCACGCAAAGGCCCCCACACCTCGGACACTCATCCGCCGAAATTTCAACTTAGTGCCGTCCGACCACGTTTTACCTATTTAATTCAAACTTCAATTGCCCTTTTTCCAGAACCACTATTCCCACCATGCAAAGCCGCCTCAAACACAATGAATCTGTCAGCCCTTACCACCAAGGATCTAAACTACCATATTTTTCAGATTATTGCCATGAATAGTCACGACTCAATCTTTTCAACATTCACATTTATCAATTGGAACATCATTATATGTTGTTACAGTATATATAAAACCACATATACATATGACATTCTTTATTGTTGAACACGAGCCAAAATTTTTTCATTGGAAATTCAAGTAATTATGGCGCAACGAAATATAAAAAATCCCACTATATAAG
>JABUQX010088587.1:0-42547 GCA_015478945.1 Trachelipus rathkii
AGACCGAGATTATATATACGTGTATAGTATAATATTATAGTATTATAAGATACGCTATGACCTACCCACAAAGGTTGGGCACTTTAAACGGCGTTAAAGCGTTAATAGTCCATTTCTAATAACGCTCGTTATAATTTTTACTCGTTAACCTTTTAACCGCTTTCGTTAATTTTCGAAAATGCTGAGTCAAGCGGACCTGATTAATCCGAGTTAAAAATTTTCGCCCTACATCCGTTCATACCGTTACTTTTAATTTAAGCGAGGTTTTTTAAAAATAATTTTCTTATCGTTTTAATCTGTATTAGATTCCGATTTTCGAAAAACCCAGAAATAAATTTTTTCTTTTTCCAAAACTTTTCCATCTTAAAAATTTAGTTAACAATTATGAAATGAAAATTTAAAATTTTTTTTGGTGACAAAACTTGTAACATTTCCGCTTAAAGGACGGCGGAGCAATAGGGCATATAAAGAGAATTCAGGAAGGAAGATAGTTCACTTATTCATGCAAAAAATTTATGTTGGTACTGGATAATACGGGGTGTTGCTAATAATATATATATGATATATCGATATTATATATATCTATACTATATATATATACTATAATATTATATATATATACGTATATATAATATATAATATATATATCTATATATCATATTATATATAATATATATAATATATACTATATATATATATATACTATATTTCTACTATATATCTTCTATATATACTCTATACTATATATATATGATATATATATATTAATATAATAATATATAAAATATATATTAATATCTTATATTATATATATATATAGTATATATATATATAATATATATATATCTATAGTATATATATATAAATGCAAATAACCTTAATCGATAGTGTGAATATAGTCATAGAATCTCAAAATTTTGAAACGGCTAATATGGAAATTGAAATTAGCGATGTCAATGGGCCTCTGGAAGCAGATATTCAAAAACCTTGACCTTACCTTGAATTCTATAACTACCAGTCTAAAGAAGTTAATACATTGATTTTTACTTGCAAACTCTGTCTTCCCAAAAAAGTTTCAATAAAAGAGCATGCATATTCTCTTAACAATTTAAAACAACAGGTAAGCAGCATTCATCCAAGAAACGAAATACGGTTTAAAGAGAAAGCCAAGGCAAGTTCGCTAAGAGGGAAAACCTCATGCAGAATTTCCTCTGGTTCCAGCAACGAAAATCTATCTTCGTCAACAGATACCAAAAAAGTACGCCAGATGAACGTTGTTCAATCTTTTGGTATGACTAATACTGGTGGTGCCTATACCCCAATCGGCTGTAGATCAATGCATTGTGGACTTATTTATAGAGAATATGCTTCCACTTCATGATGTAGAATCATCTTCATTCCAGAAGCTAATCAAAGTACTCAACCCCACCAAAAAGTTCCATCTCTAGGAGGACGCTAGGAAGACGAATTATTAACTTGCATTTCGATTTGAAGGAATATTTAATAACGTAACTTACAATTTTTATCATTATATGGGTATATTATTATTGCATATATATTATAGTATATATATTAACTATATATATATATAATATATATATATTATATATATTATATATTATATAGTATATATATATATTATATATATTATATATATATATATATATATATATATATACTCAAATATATATATTATCGAGAGTTGCTTCGTGAAGTTCAGTGATGTAGCTACCACAGCCGACTGCTGGTCTGCCCATAAGAAAAGTTAACTGGGCATGACCGTCCACTGGTTAGATCCAAACAGCAGAGAAAGACGGCAAGCAGTGCTGGCTTGCAGCCAACTGGCAGGAAATCACACATATGAAGTGCTCGACCAAGCAATGACCGATATTCACTATGAATTTCGCACTGAAAATAAAGTAAAGTTAGATAATTGAAATAATATTGCTAATATTTTTCGTACATTAAAATTTTTATTCATATTTGAAATTAAACTGATATATTTTCATATAAACAACTTACAACGTGTTTTATATTTTAGGATTATAACAGATAATATCCGCAATTTTGTGAAGGCCTTTGTTAAGTTTGGAGCGGAATCTGTTACAATACCAGACCTATCAAATACTCAGAAAATGGACACGAACACTGAGGATGCCATATTTACAGAATTATTAAACGAAGATGAAACAGAAATTGTTTCGGTAACAGACACTATCTTTGTATACAAAACTGATTATTTCATCAACTTGCCAGGTCACATACGACGTGCAGCCCACACGTTTAACCTGGTGGCGAGCAAGGATGCAGAAATTGCACTTCAGAGTTCGGTATTAAGGGGGCCTTTACGAGGTGTCATGGCCAAGGCACGTGCCCTCTGGAATCAACAAGACCCTCAATAAAATTTTAGAAACTGAAACTGAAAGATCTGCTCTCCACAGAATAATAACCCATGCAGCTAAAAAAACAGCAGCTTTAATTATCAAGATGTTACCGTATTAAAGGAATATGTCAAGGTGATAAATGTATAATAAATGATACATTTTATAATTAATTTCTAGAATTTTTTTCACAGTTTTTCAAAGTATTCTATAGCTATGCTTCCTTCATTTATGATTTAAAAAATTTCTAATTCATTCGTTAATTTTTTTCCAGGCAATGTCGCCTGTGACAATGGCGCTTGACAAAGTTCAAGGAGAGAACCAAGCTTATCTTGGGGCATTACTACCAACGGTTGCTGTAACACTCTTCAAATTAAGAAAGTTAAAGTTTGCAGGCCTCGTTTACTGCAGCAGGTTGGTTGACGCCCTTTTGGCAGGTTTGAATCCCTCTTCGAGGAAGAAAATTATGATAAAAGTAAAATCCCAAAGATTAAAGAAATTATGGAAAGAAAAATTGAGGAGTTTTTAAGGCTTCAGTCTGATGAAGTGAGTAATAGTGGAGACAACAGCGAAGAAGAAGAGGAAGGTGATTTCTTCGGTGTCATAACATGAGTCACAAGTCATTAAAGAGAAAAGCTCAAGCTTTGGTCAAGACCTGGTTGGAGTCTAACTCCATGGACGAATTGACTCGATGTTTTTTTTAGGTAGAAGGATTGATTGGATCGTCTTATTTCATGAAAGTACAAATAAACAGCAATCCCATGTCAGTGCTGCGTGGAGCGTTTATTTATCTCATGCGGCGAAAGGACTATTTATGAGATAAAAGATCTTCTGTCTGATGAAACCTTCAGTCGGCTATTGTTCACAAAGACGGCACAAACATGCACCTCATATAACAATACGTGATACCACATTCAGCGATGATAGTCTACGAAATAAATCATGAGACTTGAGTATATGTATATATAATTATAGTATATATTATAAGGTATTATATATATATATATATATATATAATCATATATATATATATATATATGATATAAATACTTATATATGTCTTATATTATTCAGTATATATATATATTATATTATATTATACTATAATATTATTATATAATAGTAATACTATATATATATATATATATATATATATATATATAGTATAATACTATATAAATAGTATATAATATATAAATTTTTTCATGTAAAATAATTTGAATATTGCAATCATGACAAAAGAAAAAATTAACAATTATTATTGCTATTCCTACATATTTTGAAGAAGACGGTTAACGTTCACGATTAACGTTAACTTCCGTTACATTCTTTTACGCATTTAAACGCTTTTAATGCAATTAACGCACATTAAGACTCCTTTGTAGATTTATAAGGTGTTATATTTTTCGTATAAACTTTTTCTATTAATTTAAATTTATAACTTTTCCAGCAATTCTATATATATATATATATATATATGTAAATATATATATATATATACAGTATATTTATATATATATATATATATATATATATATATATATATATAATATAGTTAGTTATATATATAATATATATATATATATATAAATATAGTATATTATATATAGTATATATATATATATAGCTATATATATATATATAGTATTATATACTATATATATAGATATATAATATACTATATAGTATTATTATATATTTATGTATACTATATATATGATATAGTAATATATATATATATATATATATATAATATATATATATATATATACTATATAATATATATATATATAATACTATATATATATATATAATTATATAGTATATTATATATATATACCGTATATAT
The DNA here is from genome assembly GCA_015478945.1 of Trachelipus rathkii. Lineage (NCBI taxonomy): Eukaryota > Metazoa > Arthropoda > Malacostraca > Isopoda > Trachelipodidae > Trachelipus > Trachelipus rathkii. The sequence goes on from JABUQX010088587.1 coordinate 4,231, forward strand.
ATACTATATATATATATATATATATATATATAGTAATACTAATATATACTATATATTTTTTATATATATATATGAATAGTATATATATATATATTAGTACTATATGGCGCAGGACATGGTTTGTTTTAAACCATTTTGGTTTGAAATGAAAATGTTTTTTATTCGTTAGGACAAACTTACAGTAAACATTCTTTTTTTTTGGGTTTTAAATGTTCTTTTATTCAATAGGAAAAAAATTAAAAGAAATTGCTCTAAAATGAAAAGCAGATTGATAAAATATACCTATTAATTAAAAAATATATTAATTAGACATAATACTTAATATAATATTACGCCCTTGAAAAGTTTGTATGTTGATTAGGATGTGTAGAAAAAAAAATATCTCAATATCTCACTTTTCGAAAAAACATTTTTTTTTAGAAAAAGTTGAGAATATTCGAGATATTTTATTATTTACCTCACTAGTATCAACATCAAATTCTTACAGGGCGTATACTAGTCGGGCGAGTCTACATTTCAGTTTGGCCTTAGATATGTTTTTCTTTGTATACTCAAAAAAAATTTATTTTTTTAAAGTTTCCTAAAAAAATTTTTTGTTGAAAATTTGTTCCAAAAACAAATTAAAAACTACTGCATTTAAAAGAAATATTTAACTTAATAATATAAAAAGATGTTATACTTGACTGATTAAACTTGATCCTGGAAATTTTCTACTGCAGACTTAGATAAAAGAAAAGAAAGTGAAAGTTATTCGCAATTTTTCTATTGAAAACCCAAACAGTTATTGTAGTAGTTTTGGAATATACGACCAAATAGCTCAGATATGGAGTTCAAAATCAAAATTCCCGTTCCAACAAAATAAATTTAGATTAATAGTGAAGATCTTGGCAATTAGTTTCAAGTTTGAGAGGTTCATTTCGGGAAAAAAGAATTGTGTTAGCGGAGAATATCGACAGAATGTCAAAAGAGAAAAACAGGTTTTTTTAGAAAAAAATGAAAATACCAAAAAAAAACAGAGCACAGAACAGAAAAACGCTCGAAAAAGACAAAAGACGTTTAGACGTCAGAAAAAAGCTGCAGACTTTGGTGATTAGGTATTTAGTCAACAACGGGTTGAAAAACTAACAATTTTATTTCCATGTTTTAGATGGGGAGAATGGGGCTCAGCCCCTGTAGGCCGCAATCAATATGGCACCCTGTTGTCCTTAAAAAAAGATCTCTTGAAAGAAGGATTTCTAAACCCAGGATTGTTTCGCGCTCCTTGCTCCTGCACTCTTGAGTTCCGGCATACAACTCTAGACTTTAAACTAAATGTTTCGATACAGCGATATTCAAAGTTTTTTCAGGAACGTCGTCTAGCAATGAAGTTTTTTTTCACATGCAGAACAAGAATAAGTTTCTCGGAAAAAAAATTTGGATAACCAGGATCCGGCTCCGGCTCGGCTCCGGCTCCGGGCTCCGGGCTTCGGGCTGCGGGTTCCGGCCTCCGGGAAAATTGTCATGGTCTTTCTTTTGCGTAATTAAATTTTTCAACCAAGAAAAATTTTCTTGAAGAAAAAATTTTATACCTAGGATCCCGCTCCGCGCTCCGGCTCCGGCTCCATGCTCCGGCTTAGGTTTCTGCACTATTTTGAAAATTGTTCAAGCATATCATCTGGCAATTAATTATTCACCTTTAAAAAATTATTTCTGAAAAAAAAATTTTTTTTTCCAGCTCTGGCTCTGGATTCAGCCTCCGGCTCCGGTCTCTGGCTCCGGCTCCGGTTCAGCTTCGGCTCCGGCTCCGGCTCCAGGTTCCAGGTTCCCGGTTCCAGGTTCCAGCTCCAGGCTCTCCGGCTCCAAACTCCTATTATTTGACTGAGTAAAAGCGCGCGAGCCTGTGGTTGGCAGGTGTGAAAAATTAAGAAATTAGATTGTTCTATAATAATAATAATTGAATTGAATAATAATGAATAATAATAAATAATTTAATCACATATAATAATAAATAATCATATAAATAATAAATAATAATAATAATTAATTGATAATAACTAATAATAATGAATAATAATAATGGGAATAAAAATAATATAATATAATAATAATAATAATAAATAATATAATAAGTAATAATAAAATAATAATATAATAAATAATAAATAATAATAATAAATAATAATAATAAATAATAATAATCAATAATAATAATAATTCAAATAATGAATAGGCATAATAATAATAATTAATAATAAATCGAATATAATAATAGATAAAACATCTTTTGGCCTGAAACTGGAATTTGCATTTTCTTACGCTTAATTGATTGTACCAAATTATTAAAAATTCGACACACTCTCCTAAGTTGAAATTTCTCATGTAGCCTTAAAAAAAACCATTTAGAATTTTCAAAAAACATAATCAAACCATTGATTTTCAGTTGAGTGAAATTTTCTTTACTAATTTAGATAATTAAAAAATTTGTTGAATCTTAATGTATTTTTGTCTTTTCACAATATATGTGGAAATTATTTTTGTTGTTGTGTTCTCTGTGCTTTAAATTCTTAACTTATAAATAAATGTCAGTTATGCTTTCTTAGTGAAAGAGATTATATATTATATTATATATATTATATTATATATTATATATATATATTATATATGATATAGTATAGTATATATAATATATATATATATATATATATATATATCATATATATATATATAATAATAATTAATAATTATCTATCCCATCTTACTATATATATATATATATATATATATATATATATATTATATATATATATTATAATATATATATATATATATATATATATCTATACTTATTATATATAATATATAGTGAGTATATATATATATATGATTAATATTATATTATAATATATATGTGATTATTATGAATAAGATATCTTTTATATAACCATTATAACGATTTAACTTTAATTTCTTTACCATTTCATGGTTATAATACACATTCTCCCTAGCTGTGAAATAACTAATGCCTTTAGATATGTTAAGTCAAGTGCATCGTTTTAATATTAATTATTAATTCGTACGCTACTATATATTCTGATCCTAAGATAAATTAGATCATTCTATTGCGATTGAGAATGATAGAAAGGTGAGCCTGTGCCTACGCACACGAAAAGCGACTATGCGGAGTCAACGATGACGTAAACCAAAGCTCGACCCGTCTGGTAAACGTAAAAACTTGGAAAGGACATAGGCGGGCTGTGAAAAAATAATAAAAAGAGAAACAATGGGGTAAAATGTAACTTGAGTGCGAACTAAAACACGGGTCATTCAATAAAACTGTAAAGGCTGTGCGAAATGTACGATCTCATCAGTTAAAACGAATCCGTCCCGTTCAACCACGCTCACTCCCTGGCGTTAGTAGAAATGCAGATGGTATAGTATCAGAAGGATGATAATATCCGTGGTAAGCGAAGGAGGAGTAAGTGGCGGGAGTGACTGACTGCTGATATCGAAAAAATTATGGATGGTCAGAGAAAAATATATCAATAAGGAATAGGTAAGTTGATGAGACTTTGGACACAGGGAAAAGATGGTGTTCAAACATAGCCGTGGATCTTAATTGTGATGTGGTGAGGGGGTGTGTAGGGCGTGTGGACATGAGGTAGAAGTAACCGTCACATGACGAGATACCACTTGAGCCCACACGCGCTGTGTTGTGCCCATGTCGGATGTTTGTGTAATCAACCGCTCTCACGAAGGACAGTAGCAGAGTTGCTCCTCTCTCTACACTTGCTCATTGTGTTCTGAATAACTCTCCCGTGCCTGCTATCTACACCCTACCCATCACCTGAGTGGTTTTAATCAGTTGAGGTATCCAGAAGATAGATAATCATATTTGCGCGATTTAACTCAGTTAGTTTATTTTTAAGTGTGGTCTAAGTTTGTATTTTCCGACAGATGTGGTAACACTGTCACCTTTCCGATGTTACTCGTTTCTCAACCCGCAGGCTAACATCCAGAGTGAACTGGGATCAGCCATGTTCCATTTCTTTGTATGGTAAAGCATACTGATAATCATAATTGGACTTCAATACCCAAATCCAGGAGGTGCGATGTAGACGGACAAACTTATTAGAATACTTATTATTTTATTCTGTGTGCAGTAGGTCGAGTAAATGTAAATGCCAGATGGATTGAATACCCTAATCAAGTGTATGTCAAACTCAATGTACTTTGTGTCATTTGACCCAGGTCAAGTCCTAGAGGTATGCATGAAATTCCCGTCTGACAACAACCCAAATATGCTTCTATGTGTGATGGCCCCAAATGATTTGGAAAAAAATATAATAAAAAATAAAAAATATAAAAATATCGCTATGATGCTCCAACCGATCGCTTTGAAGTCTTTCTATTTGAGAAAAAGAGGAAAGAAAAATTAACATTGTCCCTGTGTGAAATAATTACATGCCTAAATCTAAGAATAATAACCTCGCAGTGCGACAAGATATTTTTTCTATAAACCCAAATTTTATTTGAGAGTGTGACTCTCTTCGGAAGACTTCGTTATAACATTACAGCTCGACACTTCCATATTTCTCTTGTTTACTAAACTCAAAGTTAACCAAAACGTTGTCCCATTGATAATAATTTTATAAGCGGCCAAGGGAGAAGGTGATTTACATTTGGAATTTTTTAATTAAGTAGTTGCCCCAGAAATCGACCATAAGATTAACCCCATATAACCAAATGTTGATAAATTATATTGGGACTTAACCTTCTACTAATAAAAATGACAATTTCTTTTTAAAGCTCTCCAGAAACCCACATATCCGTAGGAAGCATAATAAAAGGATTACTTTATAGTACACCAGTGCCTAATCTAGTGAACAAGTTATTTAATAAATTTCTATATACAAGATAAACAAGATACACCATGTAAGTTCTCGACCTGTCGAAAATATCCAGGGTGTTCCGGTACTTCTTATTGAAGTACCCTTACCAATGACCTAACCTTTATGTTCCTATACCCTTACAAACCTATCCTTAACCTTTATTTTATTGTTCCTTTAATTTTGTATTCCTCTACTTCTACAGCTAGTGTAACCTCTGAACCTCTTGTTATTACTTATTCCCAATGTTTCTTCTTTAATCCATGTCCATCGTCCTTAATTGTTAATTACTTTTATCATCATTATTATATCTGCAAATTTGTTATTTAATAACTGAAAAGAATATAAACATGAGTTAATTAACATCAATATATAAACAGAAAATGTTGTACACTACGTCTACCTACACACACAGTCTTTGGATGTGTCACTAACAGAGTAAACTATATTACGCATTCTTCTGAACTGTACTTCCAGATATCCAGATAGAACGATCCTTACATCCCAGCTTCCCCTAACCAAACCTGTAAATAAACATGCTCTCTTTATAATTTATAATATCATTTTTCCGCTAATGAATTCTTTACCCTTTTCCATTTTATCATTTTTAAAGAGTGCTGCAAACTCTTATTGTATTAGGGAGTCGTCTCTCGCTAGTGAGAAAAGACACAAATGTCTTCCTAGACTTCATGTTCACTCGAAGACTTATAAAGTTTTGTTGGATTCCTTCCCATATATGAAAAAAGGTTAGTAAAGACGCGGATGTGGATGCGGATGCGGAAGCAAAGGGAGAGCGTGAATGTTTCATTGTTGCCCTGCTTCCATTCCCTCATCGAGACTTATAATCCTTAAGTTTTTCGTTAAGAAATGGCAGTTATACTGGAAAACAAAGTTTTAAGTTAATGGTTATTAACTGGAGCTTAAGAGGTGGACTGCTTCTAATCTTTAAAGAAGACGATAAAAGTTAGTTGTTATTCTCTTTTCCTATTGGTCGAGGAAGTCTAACCCATTCGTACCCTTTCTGATTGTCAAACCAACGGTAGGTCTAAATGTGAGATTTGTATTAAACTTCACAGTATACCACATATTAATAGCACTAGGAAGTTCTTCGTGCTTGTCTTTACTTCGCTCTAGTTTTGTTGAAGAATGAAATGACCGTTCTTTCTGAATGTAGCTCTCCCAACTGCCTGAAGATCCCCACTGACCAGAGTGAGGGTTTATTTTATACACGTTGCCACCACTCACGGACAGTTCCTTTTTCAAGGAGGAGGGCAAGATAAGTAAATGTTCTATAACTCCTCAATAAGGCTCGAAACTTTAAATAAATAAATATCGAGCAAATGTAGGGATATTAGTAGTCTTAAGCAAGTTGTTTTAAGTTCAAAGTATAACTCAGCTTAAGGCGCAACAGAAATTATATATATTTCTCTTCTTATTCTTCTAAGCAGAAAATTAGTAATATTTACTAACAAAATTGTCTAGACTAAGAAATTATAGAAATGTGCGTTTACCTTACAGAAAATAAAATTTCTTCATTACTTTCTTTAAATTTTTACTCCTATATTATTTATCTATTAGTTCACCTTTTTCTGCATATCATAGTAAAACCTTACTTACTATAAATATATTGATTAATTATAGATAATAATAAATTATATTACTAATAATATATATATATTATATTAATAATTTAATATGAAATAAAATACATAATATGATATATTGTTATATTTCTTTAAATTGTTTGTTTATTAATAAATTAATAAATCTAATTACTATTCAGTATTTATTCGAGTTTATATTATTTTTTTTTCATTTAAATTATTAAATATAGTAAATTTAAATATAGTACATAAGTATATACATAAAGATTGAACATAACAGTTTTTTTTCAATTTTTATAAAATGTTTCAAAAAACATTAAAATATAAACCATATAATATTTATATTGTGTTCACTTATATGCATATATTTATTTTTTTAAATAAAGAATATAGCATGAGAAGTTTGTTCTTTAGTGGTCAGTTTAGGGTTCCCATAGCATAGACAAAATTTTGCTCTAATAAACATACGCACCTCATCAGAGCCTAGCAAAAAATTAAGGACGTACACCACACAACAGGAATTAAAGCTATTTTAATCTCAATACACACATGATTAAACCAGTCACAACAATCATCATATGTCCAACCTTAGATGAATTGAACCTTTAATAATATGACACTACTTAATATAGATATGATTTTATCAAACATACTCAAATTCATGACTATAAATCTGATCTACATTTTATTTCACGCCAACAGAAAAACATGCTGGTGGTTCACCAAATCTCTTTAGTATATAATTATATATATATCTATTTATACACATATAAAATAATTAAAATATATACTATAATATATACAACGATAAGTAAAATAAAGATAAATATATAAAATATATATTAAACATATACTCCTCTCATACTAGTCATAATATATATCTGAACACAAAACATACACACAAAAAAATAGTAGGAATATATAAATTATATTACAAAGATAATCTCTAAAATATATAAAAAAATAACTATAAAAAACTTATAAAATTTTATACTATAAATATATATTCAGATAACTAAGTAAGGATTTGAGTATATTATATATTTATGTATAGATATAATATATATATAAATACTATAATATTATATATATATAATAATATATATTATATATATATATAATATATATATATATTATATATATATAATTAATTATATATTAAAAATATATATTAATATTATAATAATATTATATTAATAATTTAATTATATATATATTATATAATATAATTATATATATATTGGGGCTTTATCAATACCTAAGTAGAGCATGGAAAGTTAATAGTAAGAAATGGTTGTCACAATATTTCTGTAAAGAAGATAGGTGTTGCTATTGTGGATAACTGAAATTTTTGTAATAGCTTTGTACAACTTCAACTTTACTCTGTGATTACGGATCTGGATAGTCCTCCTAGGATTATTATATTCTCTTAGATAAATTACACGGTACAGCATTATCGAGCGTAGAAGTTAATGCTAAGTAAATGATAACTACTTATTTTTATTATGAAAACATATTAAATTAAATTTTTTATAATTGTTTAATTCATAAAATAGCAAAATCAGAATTTTATTATTAGTAATAATTTTATCTTACAAATATAACTTACATATTTCAAGATACTACACTATAGACATTATATATCAAATAGTAACTTCGGATATTTTGAGCTCGCTATAAAGCAAAATCTATTTTCCGTGATAAATAAAATAATAATCTAATTTCTGGGATAATACAGTTTATTTAAGAATTAAAGATAAGTATGATAAATTTCACAAGTTTTGTCGAGGGATTTATATATTTACCTTATCCAATATTATATGATTTAATTGTTCCACATTGTTAATGGATTTTGGGTTTCGGATACAATTTGTTGACATTTCAAAAAGTAGTCAGTTAAATTAGTGGTATAAAGTGATGATTAAACGCATTGCAGTAGTTCAGCAAGACTTAGCAACGAATTTATTTTTTAAGACGAGTAATACAAACATTTCGGGTTGTGGATGACTCTTTTTTGGTGAATGCTAGTTCTTAGGGGATTAGTTTTTGCAATACACAATACTTTCTCATATCAACTTAGTCCTGTAATTAAATGACATTTAAGAAAGGATGATTTGTTTTAAAAAAAAATATATTTATAATAAGCACTCAACACTACGGTATGTGTATCAGCCATTAAATATAATTTTCCACTATACAATTTAAATACTAGGAATAAACAATCATTGATAAAAGGAAAAAATTTATTAACAAAATATTCCACAAGACACAAATATTTTTAGTATTTAATATATAAAATTTCAGAACAATTTTATGTGTTATACTATAACTTATATCGACTCTCCTCATTACTCTATTCATATACTACTTCTATATATATCTCATTCTCTCCATCTCAAATAATATAATATATATTATATATTAATATATATATTTATATATATATATAATATATAATATATACTATATATATAATATATAATAATTATATATATATATATATATATAATATATATTATATATACTATAATATATTAATATATTATATATATATAATATATATTAATATATATATATATTATAATTATATATAATATATATATAATAATAATAATATATATATTTATATATATATTAATATATATTAATATATTAAATTTATTAATATTAATATATATATATAGTAATATAAGTATATATATATTAATAATTATTATATATATATATATATATAATATATTTTATAAATAATATATATTATATTATATATATTAATATATATATAATATATATTAATATAATAATTTAATTATATAAATAAATATTATATATATATTATAAATATTACAAATTATTACACTATTTTAAACCTAAGTATTACTATAATTAAAATAATTATCTAAATTATCAATTATAATATTAAGGTGTCTATAGAATAAGATATTTCATCTGATTATGAAAAGAATCATGGTAGAAAAACTTCCTTCCTAAGTACTGTTGTAAAATAAATAGGTACCTATCCCATAATAACAGATAATTAATGAAAATCTATATAACTAAAGTTATAAATAATATATTAGTATATCACCACACACAACTCAAATCAGGAAGTTGTGCTAAAATATGTCACACAAGATACTGGAATGACACGAGTCAATATGCTCGCATAACAGATTGTTCTATTAATTCAGTTCACCAATCCTTCTCGTATTTAATTAAAGATCAAACTTGCTCTTCATATTGTCGAAGTATAGTGATGGCATCCACCACACTGGCTTCACGGAATTGCTGTTATGCGTATTTACTGCAAGACTAGGAGCTACATATTTTAATCCGAACTGAAGATATTACGCATCAACAGACAGTGCTCCGTGGAAAGCTAGTGGATGCAGAACTAGCTCGCAAAAAGGTATTGGGACGAGTTTGTATAATACTATACGTTAGATTAGGACTCTATCATAAATGATAGCAATCCTAAACATAATAATAATAAATAAAAAAATAATAATAACTTAAGGAAATTTAATGAGAAATAATACGTGTCTAATTAATAAATAACTTAATAAGGTATACCTATAGTTATAACTCAGTACCCTCAGTATTAATTATTAATATATTATATATATATATATATATATAATATATTAAACATATCACACTATATGATATATATAATATACATAATATCATATTATAATATATTATAATATTATATATTATATATATATAATTATATATATATAATATATAATATAATTATATATATATATTATATATATACTCACTACTAAAATTACTATATTAAAGAAATATGTACAATAGATTTCTAGCAGAAATAAACCGCCTGATAAAAAATAAGTCTACCTATAATATATATATAATATAAATTATATATAATATATATATAAATTAATAATATTAAATATATTATATATATATATATATATATATATATTAAATATTAATATATATTATATATAATATATTCATATATATTATATATTTTAGTAAATGGAATATATAATATATATATTTTAATAACTACATCTATAAAACTGTTTAGGTTTCAAAGATATAAATCGCAAACTACTTTATATAAATAAGATCATAATAATTATTATTAATAATAAATTATAAAATATAAAAAACCTTATATATCTCATAGCATATCATAAATTTTACGGATATTCTATATTTAATATATATAATAATATATTAAATTAATTATATTATATATATATATATATTTATATAATATATATAATTATTAATATATTATATATATATATTATATTATATTATATGGAAAATATATAAATTATTTTTATATAAATAATATTTATATAGATATATATCTGTATATATAAATATGAATATATCTGTATATATATTTATATATATATATATTAATTAAATACCAAATATATATTAATATATAATTAATTATATATATATATATATATAGTATATATTATATATATATTATAATATATATAATATAAAATTATAATAATTAATATATTAATTATATTAATATAATAATATATAATCTATTAAAATATATAATATGTATATATATAAATAGGATTTTATGCTCTTTTTAATAATCATAAATTGATGATGGAATGTTTTTTTGTTTAGATATTGGTGAATAATATCATCAACCGATCGTAATCACGATGGTCATGTAATTACAATATTACTAGCATACGATTATCTGAATACCATTAGTGATTGATGAAAATAATATTAATTAATATATATATATATATTATATATCTAATATATATACTATATTATATATAATATATTAAATATATATATATATATTATATAATAAAATATTATAAATCATATATATAATATATATATATATATAATATATAAAATATATAATTAATAATATATAATAATATAATATATATTAATTATTAATATATGTTATAATTATATATATATATATATATTATTTAATATAATATATATTAATATATATTATATAATTATATAATATATAATTATTATATATTATAATAATATATACCTACACCCCCGACACATCACATAATCTATATTCAATCATCTACTACATATGTGATAATCTATATATATATAAGTCTATTAATACTGTACGACTTACACTTACATATACATATACCTCCAACCTAACCTTATCTCACATCCTCTACCTTAAGAAAGACTACATGGGATTATTATAATTACTTACAATACTTTAAGTTTTAATAGAATTCAAATTATATGAGGAAGTATATACTCCACTGGATAAACATATTACATATATCCTTTATACTATAGAGAAGTTCTTATTATATATATATTTCAATGATATAAAAGAGCAACGGTGGAAGTTTATACCTGCACTATATCATATGTATACCACTATTGTATATATATATATATGGAACATATAATTGAGGAACCAACAAGATCATTACTAAGTATATACTCTCAAGGCGATGAGGTGAGTAGATACATTTCTATAACTTTTATTCCACCACACAGATAGATGATAGTTTCTATTCTATAGTATAGGTATATTATATAAGCGGTGTTTCTTTATGGGTTAGATTAGGTTCAATATCCAATTATTGGCACATATACATTCATATTATGTAGGCACTTCATGTTATATTATAAATATAATATATATATATATTATAGTGTTTATATCTACATACACTACTTGAGACGGAAAGAATAAGTCTTTCTTGTGTTGAATTACTATGTAATTATGTTTAACTTATGTATAATTTGTTTGTGAATAAATTTTTTAAGATGATAATCTTGCATTTCGTTTATTTTTTTACCTTTATTTATATGGGTGGCGAATTTAATTAAGATACTAGTCAGGATTAAATAAATATGAGATTTATATTACAACCTGTCAATATAACTACTCAATTTATATATCTATATATATATATATATATATATATATAGTATATATATATTATATAAGATTGAGATTAGTATAATCTACCTAATTATTGTTATACAAAAAGTAAATATCGCTCTTAATATATAACTAGTGGATATCAATTAACTTGCAATTGATAAGTATATGATATCATTTATTATTTACATATCATTTATTAAAAAGGCAATCATTTTCTTTTTCAGATTCATCTATTTTATTATATTATAATTAATACATATATATAGTAGTTTACATTTATTAAACTCACGGTGTCATCTAATATATTCTATTATACGAAGATTGTACAATTATCCTGGTATCCTTATAATACGGTATTGTAAGATAATATTAGGTATATACATACGGTAAACTAAGAACCTTAGAGGCGTTGTGAATATATTTTTGGTAATTATATATATGAGGTATATATATTACTCATTTCACAGATAATTGGTTCAATGACTTTAATGCATAGTTGTGGATAATATTATTATATATTCATTACTACTACATTTTATAATATAAGTGAATCAGTTTGAAATATATATACGTAGACTGTGAGTATATACATAATATATAAAAGCAACAACCGTCCCATAAATTAAGGCAGATTAATCAAAAATAAGAAAATTTACTAGCTTAGTAGATATGGTATACCTATGAGATTTTAATTGATTTATCTTGAGTAATTAAATATAAAACAATATTAAGATATATAGTATGTGAGAATATCAATAGTTATTATAATTTCCGTTTCAAGAGTGTGAAATATTTCATTATTATCTACCATGTTTTCATTACTATTAAATATTAATTTATTATTTTAATTAATTATTATATTAATCAAGATTCACGATACTAGTTAATATTTTATACTACTGCATATAGCTCAAACATTCACGCAGTAGTAGTAAAATAGCTAGTGGATATATATAGCTCGAGAATTTGTGGATATATTAGCGTGAGATATTTATTAAATTAATTATGCAGATATGCTCATTTATATATATATATATATATTATCTATATATTTATTAGCTGCTGAGCGGATTGACGATATATAAGTAGATTTATAATAGTACGTAGAGCTATAAAATATGCAATACATATAATATTATTATAATAAATATAATAATAAAATATATATTATATATATTATAAAAATATTATATATATAATATATATATAGTTATATTTATAATAAATATATATATACTTAGTTATTAATATATATTAAGTATTATATATAATTATATTATTATATATATATAAAAAATATATTATTATATAATATATAAATATATTAATATAGATTATATATATATATATAAATATTATAATATATATATATATAATATATTAAGGTAATAATATATATATATATAGTATAATATAATATATAATATAAATATGATTTATATACTTTTTTTTCGTTGATATATGATATATATAGTATATTCTTCTATACCCATGATAAAGTTTTGAAATTGTGTGTTTCTTTTGTCTTTTGTAATCATTCATTATAAAATCCATTGAAATTTCTTAAAAAGTAACATTACTTTATTTTTTATTCGTGTGTGTAGTTTGATTCAAACGTGTAGTTGACACTGGTCAAACTTGTACTGTGTGTGTGCAAGTTTGACAGTGATTGTATTAATCAAACATTTATCCTTTAAATTAAACCATAGTGGGGGTGTTAAAAATCTTTTTTTCCCCTTTTCATAGATATATATTTAGTTAAATTTTATTTCTTTACTTTCATATCAGTTTCAAATTACATAAATTAAGCACTCGACATAGTCGAAGACTTGTATTTAGGCCCTTTATATATATATATATATATATGTCTTTCTGCATTAAATATGGTGGAGATATAATCCTTTTCTAAAATATGAAACTATATTAAAATGTATATATATATATTATATATATATATAATCACTATATATATAAGAATATATTATATAATATTATATTATATTAATATTATATTATATATATTATATATATTGTATATAAATATACATATAATTTAATATTATAAATTAATATAATATATATAATATTATTATATATTATATAAAAATTATATTATAGTTAATAATATTTTATTAATATATTATATTATATATAGTAATATATATATTATATATATTATATAATATATTATATATAGATATAATAAGAATAGTAGTTATATATTATATATAATAATATTATAGTAATGAAGTATATATATATATATATAATATATAAATATATATATATAATATAATATATAATATATATAGTATATATATAATATATAATTATTTATATATATAGTATATGTAAAATAGAAGGCTAAATAAATTAGCCTTTTCAGAAAGGATAACAAAACACGAATAATAATTAATAAGTATAATATACTAGCCAAAAAAAAAAAAAAAAAAAAATCGGCCTTTGGCCATCGGAACCACAATCCCCAGGTCTAATACATCCACAGCTATCTATTCAAGTAGGAACATATTATCTATAATTATTAATATGGATAAATAATGAAAGAAAGAGGTGGAGATGTGGAAAAGAGAAATATCCTCATATAGTTAGTATATAAATATAATGAAACGATTATTATCATATATTTCAAATATATAGTAATATTATATATGTTACATTAGAAACAGAGAAAGAGAATGTCCAAATTAATGTAGGGGGAAATTGCCTACCCAATAAAAAAAATTATTCAAAAATAAAATAAAAAGAATTACTTAAGATTTAAAAAAATGATATAGTATACACAAGAAAAAATAAAAGAAAATAATAAATATTTAGATATCGTTAAAGTATAAGATGTAATGAGATATTAATAAAATAATGATAAATATATTATATGAGTCTTTAAATCTCACTAGCATATATATATCATACAATATTATAGATATGATAATTTTAATTATATAATTTAAAATTATAATTACTTAAATCTATTGCTAAGATGATATATTATAATTATAATTAGAGTATAAATTAGATTATATATTAATTAAATATATATTAATTATATATAAATATAATATATTTAATATTAAATATTAATTTCTTAAATTATAAGTTATAAATTTTATTATTTATATATTTATTATTATTTAATTAGTTATATATTAAGTAAGTGAGTAGAGTAGTTAATAGATTAAGTATAGTGGATTATATATGTAAGATTTAATTCAACAGAGTATGGGAATGAAATACACAGCATTTCTGTTATACAAGTTTATTTAATAATTCAAACTGAAAATTAAATTCTTGTAGTGAATGTTGTGAGAGCATTTGTCTAATGGTATATAAATAAAAGTGGTAAGCATGTGTTCAAATTCACAAAATCAGTCATATGCCATTGTATTATATTTAGTTCACCTCCTAATTCGATTAAACGCTAAAATCATATCTTATGTATTATATATAATATATATATAATATTATAATATAATTGATTAATTACCAATTATAATCTAAGTATAAGAATTATATAATTATTAGACAATAACACTTTATATATTATACTCTACACTACGACCACTTACGGTATCACTATAGAGTATTCTAATATAACATAATTACCTAATACCTATATATATCATAACATGTATAGCAGGGCCTATATATAGCTACTATCTGTACTCTACACAGATCATTATATCATATACTAGAGTTTATATATTACTAGATAGCTAACGATAGAGATATAATTTATGTAACGATGAGTAAATAATATACACAAGCTACTTAGTACTATATAGTACAATATAGTACTATATCAAGTACTATTAAATCAAGTGGTATCGAGATCTAAAAACTAAGTATATATAATATTGGTAAGGTGACTATATACGAAGCTCGCATTCTATAAAGACCTAATATATATTAGATAACTTTGAGGCTATTATCCTTATAGAGATAAGGATGATAATATGGGGATTAGTGGTCTTAAATATATTATTAGTAGCGCCTCGATACTGATGTATGCCTTAAGGTATAACTTAGAGAGAGTCCATTTCAATGTGTCTAAAATATCAATACGTATTATTTGCTACTGGTGGGGTGTCATGCCTAACTGATTCTTTGTCTAACAGTCAGAGTCGTATATACCTTTCAAGACGTAATGCAGGGGCAGTAAAGATTCCTCGCATTGTCTCGACACTTTTAGAGTCTTGATCGTTCAGATGACAAGAAGAGAGGAGGTATGGGTAGGATTCGAATTTGTTTGGGTCTGGTCGAGGGATAGGAGAAAAAAGTTTACTTATAGCCTTTTTAGTGTGAACACGATTGTGTGCAAAATATCGCACTAAGCATTCACTGGCAAACTGCTCCCTTGTGTGGTCTCTTGGTAAAAGGAGGAATTTGGCTAGAAGAGTAGAGGATGTTTTAGTATTACGACCAATTCAACAATGAGTGCTTTTAGGAAGAAGGGGGAGGGTGGAAAGGAATCTTACAATCCCTCCCACCAGCCTTATATATCCTCACTCATGAGGGGATTCTGTATAGTCTAATATCTTAAATCTAGTTTTCAATATTAGGGTATGCATCAATATATGAATATACTCGTATATCTTCATTCTTGTATGTAATTTATTTCTTTTGGGGCAAGATAATTTTTTTACATTCAAGTTTGTTTTTTAATTGATATATATATATATATAATATATTATAGATATATATATAATATATTATATATATATATATATAATTTAATTATATATTATATATTATGATATATTAATATAAATATATTAGTGAATAGTTAGGTATTAATATAAAAATATTATAATATACTAATATAAATATTAAGTGTATACCAAAGACACTAATCATAGATAAATCAAAGGATGACTTCAATCAGGAGTCTATAGCACCGGTGAACTTGAGTAACAGGTATTAATTCAGATTGAATAATGTTAGTTAAATTTACATTTAATTTGTTAAGCGACGAAAATCCCAAATTTCCCTTTTTTTAAATATTGTCAATCAATAAACATATTAAAATAAAAAAAAATGGTTGAATGATTAAAATTATTGTGATTTTGCAAAATTTAAATTTTAATTTTAAGGATGGTCACGTATTTTCTTAATTTTTGTTTTAGGGTTTAGGTTGAGGGTATGTTTAGTGTAGTTGGTTAACTATTAACTAATTTAACATAAACGTAAGCGTAAAGAACTGTAACGTAAACGTAACGTAACGTAACGTATAACGTAACGTAACGTAACGTAACGTAACTAACGAGACAGAACGTAACCTAACGTAACCTAACGTAACCTAACCTTAGACGAACGGTAAGTAGCCGGTAACGTAACTAACTGAACCAAATAACGTAACGCTAACTAAGCCTAACTTAAACCTAACTAACTACCTAACCTAACTAACCTAACCTAAGCCTAACCTACCTAACCTTAAAGAACAAGACAACTACCTAACCTATTCTTCCTTACATTTGTTAGTCAAATCACAACTACCTAAGAGAGGTAGAAGTAATAAATATTTAGTCGATATCTAGGCCGATAGCTTTAATATTATTACTATTATTGCTATTAAATATTATTATTAATTATATATTAGTTATTATATTTTATTATTATTTGTTATAGTTAGTTATATTTATTATTTATTTATTATTATTATATTAATTATTATTATTATTGTTATATTATTATTATTATGGATTATATTATTATTATTATTATTTTTATTATAATATAATTATATATATATATTATATTATTATATATATTATTAATTATAATATTATATATATATAATATATATATATATATATAATATAGTGAGTCATCTACCACGTAAGTCACCTCAGTCGACCCTATAGCACTCACGCGACTTGAGTATCATTATTCGAAAATTTCCTACTATCAGAAAACTGGAATTATTCCAAATATTATATATATATAATATTAATTTATATAATATATAATAATATAGTATTATATAGTATATATATATATAATATTATTAATATTAATATATATTATATATATACATATATATATATATAATATAAATATATATATATATATTATATATATTATATAATATATATAATTAATATATATATATATATATATATATATTATATATATATATATAATATATATTAATATATATAATTGTTAACTTTTTTACATATATATAATATATAATAAAGAAAATAGATATTATATATTTTCATAGCTATTTAAATTATGTGCAAAACCATATTACAATATATTAGTATATAGAATAATAAAATATCTGCACCAATATTCCGAACTCAACTAAACCTTTATACTCACATTTCACTTAGTGCATATTTTCACAGTTAAGTTATGATAAACTTTATTATTATCACCATGGGGGGAGAGGGTAAATATATGTTCTTATATGAGTGGAAGTAATGGAACAGATTCTTCTTCTTCTCGTTTATACTAAAATGTTATATCGTGTATGAGTAAAGCATAAATAACGTGAATCGTATTCCAATAATTATATATAAATGAATGTAGAGCGAGGTCAAAAGTGAGAAAATCTAATAAAAGATAAGAATAATATAAAATGTAGAGCTAAATGTAAATATACTATCTAAAATTAATATAAAAAAACTTAAACACAAAATAAATAAATAACTAATGAATAAAACTGAAAACACAAACTAAAAAATTAATTATAAATTATGCATATAGTTATGTATTGAAATTATTGGTGTTATATATATATATAAGCTCAGTACGATAGAAGCAATTATGATAGTATGGTGAGTGTGATATATCATATATAATTATATAGATGATAATATATATATATATCATTTATTAAAAAAATTTATCATATTTAGATGAATATATATATAAAGTTACAGAAAAAATAAACACATATACTAAATAGTATATATTTATAATAATATATATATATATATATTATATATATATTAAATATATATATAATATATTATATATTATTATTATATATATAATTATTATTAATATATATTATTATATATTATTATTATTAATATATTATATTATATATATTAATAATAATATTATTATATATATATAATATGTATATTATAATATTATGATATATTATTTAATTTTAGCATGTTGTCACCACAACACTACACGGCAAGAGCACTTATTCAAGTTGAGAGGTTAGTGGTTATGCACTCACGCTTCACCTCAGAAGTTAAACAATTCATGTAAAGTAGAAATATTACGCAGATGAATACCTAAGACGTCAGAGCTTATGAATGGGAGGTTAAGATTAAATTCAGCAGGAAACACAGAAGATGGAAGTGAATTATCCAAGAAACAGATGTGGCAGTTAGTAAGAAGCGACTGAAAGCAACAATATATTATATATTAATATATATATATAATTAATATATAATATAATAATAATTTTATATATAGTATATATATATATATATATATAATAATATATATATATATATATATATATATATATATATTATAATATATATAATATATTATATATAATATAATATTATATATAATAATATATACACATATATTATTATATATATAATAATATAATAATAATATATATATATATATATAATATTAATATATTATAATATATACTATAATATATTAATTATATATATATAAAATTAATATATATATAATATTTTTTAATATATATATTATATAATATATTATATATATAATATATATATAAATAAATAATATATATAATAAATATTATATATTTAATATTATATATATATATTATAATAATAATATATTATATAATATATATATATTATATATTAATAAATCACATTCAATATCGTTTTCAGGTGTTTTTTCCTCATAATTTATGTATTTCAGGTTAGAGTTAGGTTTAGTTTAACCTAACTCTATTACACTGAGATAGCTTAACCTAACCTAAGTAATATATTAAAATTAAAGAAAATGCCTGAAACTGAAACTAATTAGAAGTGATATTATATATATATTAATTAAAAATATATTATTATATTTAATTATATATATATATAGTTATATAATATAATATAAATATATAATAAATATATATTATATTATATTTATATAATTATATATATATATATATCATAATATAGATATTAATATATAATATATTATATATATATATATAAAATATTACTATATTATATAATATATAATTATATAATATATATTATATATATATATATATTTATTTATATAAATAATATATATTATATATATATTAAATATATATATATTAATTAAATATAATATATATATATTACTATAATATAGCTAAATTATTAATATACAAAATACCCTACTACTATACATATATGTATAATATAATTATATATATTAAAATTATAATATATAAGACTAAATTAAGCATATATCGTCTGCTTGCAAATAGATAACTCCGATAGAGTATAACTTTAAGAGACCTCTCGACATTGAGCTGCCATTTGAGCAGCAGATTTCAAATAATATACGAACTTACATACCAAAAAAGTGATCCAACAAATACTTGATTAAACTTATTTAGCTATTATTAGTATAAATAATTACATTATATATATAAAATGTCCTAATACTATATATATATATATATATATATACTATCCTTATAATAATAAAATACCACGTAGATAACGGACGTATAGTCATTATTAATATAAATAATATAATAGACTACTGTAATATGTACACTACACGATCGATATACTGCACGTGATATCCAGCACATATATGAGAAAATATTATAGAATAAGAGCAACTTAGAATGTTATATGTAATATATTATAATTATAAAATGAAAATACTACAATATATTAGATATATACTAGTATAGTTAAAATATTTCATAAATATATATTTATTAATTGTCTAATATATTATAAATAATATAAAATATAACTATATATTTATTTCATATATATATACATTATTATACATAATAAATAATAATGTGAAAGATTAAGAAGTTAACCCCATTAAGTAGTTATTTATTTTATATTATAGAAATAAAATCAACACACTTTTAAAAAACTTATCTATATAAAACCACTTATAGGTGATACTTAATTAAAAAATAATTATTTGTTAAGGGTATATATATATATCATAAAAATACTGTATATAGTATATATATAATAATATTTATTATCTATATATACAATTAGGAAAATTTGGTAATAAAAATTAATTAAGTATAAATATGTTCAATTATTATATTACATACAAAAATAGGCTACGTATTTATAAATTTATTAATAAAATAGTTTTCTAGTATAATAATCTAAAACTATGCCGTTCATATCTCTATCTCGTATTATATAAAGTAATATTTATTTATATATTACTTCTATATATATATATATCATAACTCTCATATTTTATTATTTTTATTATTAAATTATTTTACTATCATCAAGCACTTATTCCCGCAAAAGCGGGGTTTCTTACGGTGGTTCTTCACGTTGCAGCTTCCCTAATACATTCACTTTCCTTCATCTTCGCCCCCTCACTCCCACTTTCCTCCCTCTCACTTTCCTATCTCTATCTCTCGCCACAGCCCTACTTCCTTATCCACCCTTCATTCCCCTCTCTTCTCTTCACATCCTCATTTCTCTTTTAATTATCTTATCCATTATTAGTACCACCTTCTTCTTAGGTCTTCATACCCTTTACCTCTCTATTCTTATCTATCCTGCCCTCCCAAACTCTCCTAATACACCCTCTGCTCCTCACAAATTTACTCTTATCCAAATGTCCAAATATCAATCTCATACAATATTCCCTACTTACGCTCTTCATCTTAACAAACATTCTTCCATAATCACATATCTCTCTTATTACCCTATTCCTTATTCCTAATCATCTCTCTTTTACTAACTTCTCCACAATAAGCCGCTTCTTCACCTTTCATTCTCAAACAACTTCCAATTTCTTTTATTTGGACCTGAGCATTCCAATTACCCCATTAGTTTCACACCCATCATAACGTACCCAGGTATAAATTATTAGAATTTAGTCTCGAGACAACAAATTTGCATTTTCAAACATAACATTATCTTGAGGTTTTTATGTGATAAAATACCTACCCCATTTCCTATTCCTCAAACCACTCAATGCTCTCTTTCCTTCTCCTACTCTATCTCTATGATCTATCTCTTCATTCATCCCTCCTTCCTTTATTACCACAATCCATCCCTAATATATTCATGAAAACATTTACTTCTTCGAGTATACACCTCCTCCCCCTCTAATCTTACAACTCGCATCCCCTTCATCTGTTTTCTCCTTCCTCAAACCACTAACACTTTACTCTTTATATACCTTGGATTTATCTTAAAGACCCTATTTATGATCTTCACACACTCTCTCAACTCCTTCTTACCAATTACACTTACAAACCCTTTACTGAATTATTCTTCGCTACACCAAGGTGTATAATCATCCAAATACAGTTATACATTGTTCCACTTCCCATCATATCACCTATTTACCATTAATTCCCACCCCTCTTCCTACTCGCCTCATCATTCCTCTCTACTGCAAACACTCTCTCGCGCTAAATATTAATTAATTTAAAATGAACAAGCCCACGGGTACATTACCACATTCTGTCTCAACCCTCTCTCCACTCCAACATACACTCTCCCCTCCTAATACTTTCACACACATTCTGCTATTCCTATTTAAAAGGCCCTAATACCTTTACATAATTTACCCCCTACTCCATGTTCTTCCAGCACCCTCCATAATTCCAACCCCTCCTTCACTCTATCATAATGCTTTTCTCCAGATCTAAAAAAACCCGATAACACCTTCCCTTTCATTTTCTAAACCTTATCTCCAACAAGCATCTTTTCTTGTGGAAATACTTATAATCCACACATCCCCCATTTTACTTACCATCCTACAATCCTCATTGTTCCTCTTCACTTACCATTTATCTCTTTCGTTAAATCTCTCACCCTCTCAATTAGTATTTTCCCATACACTTTCCCTACTACAACTTCAAAAGAACACAAATCCTTATATAGTCATATATAATTACACACTTATCACATCCTAGTCCCTTTCCCTTTATACAGGGGAACCAAACAACCATCCTCCAAATCCTATGGAACCTTTTTTTTATAGTGCTAATATAAATTATAATAAAAGTACCGATTTAAAAAGGGAATTTTTGCAATATTGATTTTACTGTTAAACATTTCCAATATTACTCACTAATCACATCTAGACTTAGTGGACTTTCCTTTTTTTCTTTTAGTTAACGCCCATCAAGAAATTTCTTCACCATTTGTATTTATCCATATGCTTCCTTCCTCGCGTCCCTCTTCCCTCCCATTCCTTACACACTCTTGAAAACCTCCTCATCTCTCCACCCAAATTCAATTCAATAATCCTCTAAAATATTCTACCCCATCTTTTCCACTTACTTACCATCTTTATCCTCCTATCCTTAATTCCCTCCCGTCCCTTAACCTCTCTCACCTACACCTCTTTACCTCTTTATCTTTCTTTTATTTATTTTAACTTCTTAATAGCAATTTTCATGCTCCCTGTTTCAATATTTTCTGTCACTTTTCTACACCATTCAAAATTTAAATATTTGACATTTCTCTTCGCCCTCTCCATCGCCCTCTTTGCTTCCACTCTATTACACTCTTATTCTCCCAGCTTTCCTTCTCCTATTCCCCAACCATTTTCACATAAGACTCTTCTATTTTTTCTTATTTTATTCACCAAATTTTACACCTCCTCATTCCACCATTCACTTCCTTTCCTTCTACTTACTCCCACCTTTTTTTACTATTACCAGCTAATTCCTTTTCTGGCTTCTTCACAGAATTAGATCTTTCATTTAAATCTCTATTACCATCCTACCTCACATTACCTAATTTTCCGTCCCTTCACGTTCCTCTATTACCACCTATCTACTCCATAACTCCTCCTAAACTCGCTTCATTAACATTACAATGTCTTGATATAATTTTTCCAAAAATTGACTTTCTAATTTTACCTCTTTTTTTCTCATTTCTCTTTGTTGATATTTCCTCTCACCCCAATATTATTACCTTAACTAGTAGGGTATTAAATTGAGGTCTGACTTATACTCAATTATTACCAAGAGATTTCCTAAATCTAACATACTTATTTATTAGTAATACTGCTACTATCCTATCTATTATTTTTAATACACACATAAATCCAGTAACCGCCTTACTCCCCACAAAATATAAAATCCGGGTTAAATTCCCCCCTCACTCTTCAAATGTATATACTTATGAGTTTACTAATTATTCTTGACTGAGCAAGTTATATTCCATACTATTCAAATTATGCTTACTTACTATAACAACACATAAATTTACTAACAGACTTTCTCCATTAACACTTCCTTCCCTACCAAATATATATATCAAATTAGGACCTATAATTTCTCTACGCCATCTCACTCTCTTCTCCACACACACTCCTGCATTCCAAAATCTCTTCTAAT
The DNA here is from genome assembly GCA_015478945.1 of Trachelipus rathkii. NCBI lineage: Eukaryota > Metazoa > Arthropoda > Malacostraca > Isopoda > Trachelipodidae > Trachelipus > Trachelipus rathkii. The sequence goes on from JABUQX010088587.1 coordinate 29,170, forward strand.
ATAACACTAAAATTTTATCATTACACCTGAATACTTTCACGCCAACATATTCATTTATACAACACATTACTCCAAAATCTTTCTTTATCTCCTCCTCCCTCGCTCCATTTACTGGGCTAATAACGCGCATATATCAATAAAAAATCACCACATTTCCCCCCCCAAAAATTTCAGCTTTAATTAACCCACATTTTCTTACCGAATTCACATCATATATATATGCATACAACTTTTACCTTATCTCACACAACCCAACTTAATCTTTTCTTCCTCGTAATATATTATCCTAACCTCTCATATAAAATCCTTTCGCCTTCTCAGCAATAATCTCACGATATCAACAAATCCCACTTCAACAGAATAAACAAATCACTACTACACCAGCAATTACATCATAACCCCACGTATAATTCCTCTCAAGACATCTGCACATATACCTATCCTTTCCAGCTTTGTTTCTGTCAACTCCTCTCAAGCACATCCAACCATTATTTATCTATCCGAAGCTTATCTAAAATCCCCCATTAATCTATTTCCTTTTTACAGATCTCATTTAATCCACTCTCACATTCCATACAAACCCACTCTAATTCTAACTTCTCGTTTTATGCCCATCCTAATATCTCTTACTCACCATCACTCTCCTTAATCTGGACCCTACTTATTCACCACTTACTACTTTATCTTTCTATTCTCCACACTTGATTAGGTATCTTGCAATTAACGCTATACACGGGATCCCACAAATCCATTATGAGGCACTTCCATTTATTCAGCTTCAAAGCTCCAACTCCGTTCACTTACAATAAACAATAATCACTTAACACACTATATACTTAAAAATACCTTATACTTTAAATATATAATTTTACTAAATTAATTCTACTATATATAATAAGTGGGTTTTATCAGAATTCAATGTTTTTGTTTACGAAATTTATAAATACTATTGTTGAAGAAAACTCCTCTTTCTTCTCAAAGGTCTATTGATTACGATGATACAGGTACCGCTTTACTTTGTGAAGTCTCTGATACGCTTGTGCTCATGACATTACGCGGAATATAACCATCTATTGTGCTGTTTAACAATAGTATAGAGGATCCTCATCTAGACGCGTACAATAGCTTATACAGAGGAAGAGGTTCCTTAAATCACGAAACACAGGAAATTAAATAAGTGCCTATACCTGACTTGAAATACCAGATACTCCTTCCACTCTAGGAAGTGATCACCTGGTTACTTTTAAGTCGTAGAACACTTAATATAGCTTCTGATTTTACTTGAAATACTATCCTTATGAATTAGGAATATTACCCTTCTTATTACTATATTAAAGAGTGATTCTATTCAATATATATATTTAATATATATTATATTATATAATATATTATAATATATATTATATTATATATATATGATATATATATTATAATATATAATTATAAATATATTATAAATATATATATTATAATTATATTAATATATAATATATATTATATATATATATAATATAATTATATATTTTTAGTAATATTAATATATATAATATATATATACTAATATATTAGCACGAAAAAACTGTTAACATTAAAATTTATACTAAAATTATACATAGAATACAATAATTTATATTATAATAAAATAAATATACATATACTAACTCATAGAAAAAAACAATTAAGAAAAAAAAAAATTTCTCTCATGAGCTCACTAACTCTCAGAATTTGCTGCTACCTATATTTCTTATAATATATATATACATTCTTACTCATCTTATTCATAGTGAGGTAATTTGTATAACATTACCCCTAGAGTTGAAAAGAGTAAATATTGATATATTTAGAATAAGTGATAGATTGCTTATATATAAGGTATAAAAATGCTAGTATAATTCCTTATTATTTATTTATCGTTTTCAAAATATAATTAATTTACCATTTGAAGATAATACTGGAATAGAACGGAGATTGACTAATACTATAAATTTTAGGTTGAGATATGGAGTGTAGTGAGAAATTTTATTGATATCTAATAAATGAAATATAAAAGAAAAAAAAATTCATATTGTCAAAAAAATATAGATATATAATAAAATATATATTGTTTATTTATGCTTGCAAATTTTATTAGTAGGGAATATTGTGATTGTAGAATAAAGAAAAAATATTTACATAGCTTATGAGGTTTAGTGTATTTATGTCACTATATTAAATTAATTTACATTACTTTGTACTAGTATGAGTTACTACAATATAAGGACTCATGATTTAATATATTATATATTAATTAATGATTATTTTATGTTATTTTTAATTTTATTGTATTTTTGTTAGTGTAGTTGTATTTTTATGTATTTTTATATATGTTCTATTCATTGTTAAATCAAATAAAAACATGTAAGTTTAAATTAATCTTTATAAATGATACACTCATTGGTAAATTCTTTAAAATAATTATGATTGTTATGAATAATCCTACATAATATCCATATTTTAACATGTCATACCAATCTTTAAAGAATCATTTTATATATTAGAGATAATACCAATCAAATTGAAAATAGTTATATGACACATCTAAAAAATCATTATTAAAAACTTACCAACTCAAAAGTTTCTCACAACATATTATTAGTCATTATAACTATCTATAACTATACTCCCATGCTGTATATTTCTTCTCTTAAAATTTAATTTATTTTTTACTGAATAATTATTTTAATAATAACAAACATCTCTGAGTAAATAATATTGAAGTTCTAGGCTATGAATCTCCAGATAGCTAACAGATGTTACTTGGCAGAACGAACGAATTAAAGACAATTTAACTATTCAAAGACACAACCTGATGTGAACACTGCTGCTGCTCCAAATACTACTAACTATCTCTCTCATACATATTCTCTTCTCTCCACTCGTATACTCATAGTCCATCATACACATCTGTTTCTCATACTACGGTTCTCACTACTCTACTTCTGGTCTCGTACATCTCTCTCAATCATTAAATCTCCACTGTCTCTCTCTCTCGTTCAACACACACATCAATTGCACAAACAGACACACTATGGACACCACACATTCCACATCAACACACCAGGCTCCACACACACAAGCCATCAGCGACAAGACTCGATCAAAACACCAAATACTTAAACATAAAAGGGCAAACATTCTTCGCACTGCGTAGACCACTATTTAAGATAATGTTCTTCTCAACAATGAGCGTTCTGTATTAGGTCATAGTTCTTGTGAATCAAATCTCTCTCTAAATCAGTAGTAAGATGCATTAGTTCAATACCGTTTCTTAATATACATTATCGCTACACTCAACAACACGATAAAAGTCCTCTTAGGTAACGACTATATTACGGGACACTAAACTATTCAATAAGCGCTAATTACATATAATCAACCCTATAGAAATGGTCAATCGTCATCATGCAACGTAAAGGATAAGAATAAAATATCATAGTCTCACACTAATGATCCATTACCTCTAACTACTACCCCTCACCTGAAAATAAAAAAATAAGAAATCATATCAAATAAGAAATACAGGATAGCGCTACGGGAGGAGCGTGAATGCTGAGAGCAGAGGATATAGAGTGACTTAGAATTGATGGATATTAGTAAGTAGTGATAAATTATATAAAAGACAATTTATATTTTTATATTGCTTAAACATTTGTCCTATTTATATTTATATATATATAATATATTATAATATAATAAGATATAATCTATATATATAATAAATATTAATATATATTAATATAAATAATAATATATATAAATATAATTAATAATTATTATATAATTATAATTATAATATATATAAATATAATTATATATATATAATATTAAATATATATTATATATAATAATTAAAAAAATTATTAAATAATAACAAAAAAAAAATTATGAATTAAAACAATATGTTAAACCTATCTACATTTACTAACACAAAGGTATAATATATTAAATTAATATATATATTATATAGTTATATATATTATATATATAATGTATATATAGAGACGTACGAAGTAATCTTATTGTGAGTACGGCAGGTTAATCGGCCGGGACGATCTAGTGGTAATTATTACGGATGTGTGTTAAAAAATAGGTCAGAACTTAGTGGCTCAGATACGCGTATGTGGGAAGATAATAAGAGTAAAACTAGATTAAAACATTAAGGAAAAAAAATATTTTCTATATCTAAGAATCTTAATAAATAGTGATTCTTTAACAAAGATCTTATTTATTTTTATTTCTATAATCATCAGTGAGATTACTGATTAAGAGTTTATATATTGGCAATGTTTAGTTTTGCATATATGAGTGAGTTAAGGGGTTCACACACGAGTGAGTGAGTTCTCACTCTCTATATTCAAAACAATCAAAAGAGTGAGTAATTTAGAACATGTATATCTCAAATATTGGACATCACAGAAATTGAGATAAATAGGAGAACCTTTTCATATCTTTCTATTGGATACATGTTATATTATACATATACACCAGAATTAAATTCAATATTCTACCTAAATATAGATAATATATTAAGTTTAAATTTATACAAGATAATTTTTTGCTAATTTCGTCTATTCATTTTAACAATTGTAAAATTCCACAAAAGAACACACGCTACTTATTGTCTTATTTTAAAAGGATGCTCGTTGGAGCTATATAACTATAGTGATGCATTATTTTGAAAAGAATTTACAATATCTTTCCAAGTATTTACACCAGAAAGACAACGGGCCAAAACACCCCCCACACCCCCCCACAGGGCACTACCACCCACCTCCTCACGCGTGTTTTCCTGCCCCCGGGACTCAGTATATGCTCCACAATGCAAAACTGAAATCTCACCATCCTCACCAACCCATAAATCCGAAAAAACAAATGAGAGGGAATTAAGCACATAAAACAACCAGCAAACCAGTCCCACTAACCCAATTAATGACCGGAACGAGCAAATGCCATTTACACCGCTCGTTTCCTCTGTTGCCTTAAAAATTGGTATTCTTCAACATACTAAAGAACTTAATAGAACGCACTTTGGAACGCCACATTTTTTAATCACACCAGCTCATCATCATTCTTATAACCACATCAGCTCACGTCAATCTTATTCATGAAAAGCACTATATTGAACTTTCAAGGCAGCCATATAGGGCTGTTGATATCATCCCTCTCATAAAGGACATAAAAATGGTAAAGAAACTCCTGCTCTTATATATAATTTTTGAATAGATTTTGATTTTTTATGACCTTTCTTTATTTTTAGAAATATTGCAACATATAAAATATCAATATTAATAAGTAGGAACATAAGTAATTCACAGTCAGTTCTTCTTTAATTATAATAATTAAATAATATAATTATAGTAATATAATATACTATTAACGTTATCCTAATATTCAATTATTATTATTTATATTTATAATTTATGTTACATTTTATTTTCAATTTGCTATATAATCAAATTATTAATTTTGTTTTTATTATTATTGTGTATTATTATTAATTGTGATAATAGTGATTAAAAAATAATATAAATATTTTGTAAAACTTTCAATCTATTATATTCTCAAGTTATAATATATTTCATTATTACATTTTCTCAAGTTATATATAATGCAAGTGTTTATGGTGTGATTTTTGTATTTCTTTTTTTTAATATATTAATATATAATGATATATAATTAATTTATTAATAAAATTTAATTAAACATTACACTAATGTGTTTATACATTTTATTAGTTAGGAAGGTTGATTTGGCGCAAAGTAAACAACATTTAAATTAAGAACAGTAACGATTATGAATATTGTAATTTATGTTACTTTGTGATAAACATATTTTACTTTATGAAAAATTAATAGGTTTAGCATGTTTGATCTAACTTATTATTTTTATCTACAGAGTGAATAATAAGATTTGGCGACATTAGCATTTACTCGAGTTAAAGACTATAATCATTCTCATTATTATAATTCATACTCATAACAATGAACTCCATTCACAGAAGAATATTTACAAATCTCATTTATTAGGAACAGGTACTTAGAGACATATATGTACGTTTTTAAAATATTCATACGAATAGAAAGATAGCTCCATTTCACTTCCAATACAATTCGACCTCCACGCATTTGCTGAAGAGGATACATTCAACCAGGTTACTCAGGCTCTCTTCTACCATCCTATTACAAAACATTTTGGTCCTCGTCGTTGTTCTCTAGTGTATACGCATATCTGAATTAGTGCTCAGACAACTTCCACATTATTAGACACCGTGCACCCACGTTATCTAATCCATCTCAAGCTCATATGAACGTCCACACTGTTTGGTTTAGGTTTTGTTTAGGTTTAGGTTAGGTAATCACGAAGATATCAGGATTGTTAAGCATTTAATGTATATGTCTTTAAATATGGATGAAATTAAATTAAGAGCTGTAATTGAAACTTTAAATGAAAATTTAACAGAAAAATGATTACTTAGAACTTAGGCCTATATTGATTAATAAAGAAATTCACACGCTCAGTATCGAGGTCAAAAGGTCAGTCATATTACAATAATAATTCATCAAAGTCTAGATATAATAGATCTCGTTCTAATTCATATTCACGCTGACTAATTTTCATCAAATCTTGTAATATAAGAATATTCAGTCTTTTTTCCTCATCTCCTAGTAGGTTCCATATTCAGTACCCTGTGAAATAGACAAAAATATCATGGCTGTTATTATTCGAATATTAGAATACTTAACAAGCATGTTAAACTTATATCTCTTAATGACAATATTTCTATTACAGATAATATATTTTGTAAATTAGAAGCTGTACTTTCATCTACATTAGATTTAGATTAAAAAACCAAAGTTGTGATATTATGAAAATAATGAACTTATAATCAAAACTAAAAAGAACCCAAAAATTTCTTAGAAGGCTTATTATTCAACTAAAAGCTTTTTCCATCAAATAACTGTTATTTGTAAAGGTTAGTTGAGAATCTTTGTAGATGATTTTCTAGGATTAGGAATACAACGTTAGATCACTAACATAACAACGTGAATTGGCTAGGTACAGTAATAATAATATAAAAGTTTCTCACTATTTTATCAACTATTGCTAAAGTCTGGCTTACTGCTCTTTATCAAGTTTCTAACTTTTCAACATTTAGTTTAATAATTTGTTAGTTATACCTTACAAAATTAATGCCACCTCATTGAATCTTAGAACATCAAAAAGAAAATTTAGTTTCTGAATTCAAAAAGCAATGAACGTTATAATCCATTTTCTTCACTCCCACTCAATCAGAAGATTCAATCCATTGAATTAGAAAAATCACAATTAAAACTTTCAAGATGAAGAAGGATCAATAAAGAATTTTAATAAAACTTTGCGTCACGATTTCGTCTACACTAGAATAAGGGAGGAATATACGTGGAAGAACTTGAGTTAACTGAATAGTTCTATGATGACAAATGAAAGGTATCAGAATAAGGACAGTCAGATAGAATAGGCCACGTGAGGGTTTTCATTTCACGTTAATAGAATAGGTATGGAGACGATAGGAGGGAGAACATATGACAGGGCATTCTGGCTATCCGACGTACGCCATGGGCAAGAGGACAATGGGAATGATATTTGTGTATCAAGACCCAGATGTAGCAAAACCCAAGCAAAGTAAAAGGGCAAGCAAGAAAATGGCCTAAGTGCAATCCGACCATCTATATTAATTATATATATATAAGACATTTACCAATGGAAAGCAGGTATAGCGTATTTTGTTGCAGTATTAATTAACGTTTTTTGACACACTTATCGTAGAGTTTCTTTTTCTTCACTGTATTGGAGTGTGCAGTTAAGCAAAGATTGGACTTTTTCAAATTATTTTTATTGCGTAATAATACAGACATCTACCTTAGGTATTGATAGTTAAGATAATATAACTTAGTCGCTAATTATTGACAAAGCAACTATGCCAATTACTGCTATAATGGATCATAGCTTCAGTCCAACTAAGCAGAAAAAAGAAATCATTGTATATCACTAATTCTATTGGCAAAAAAATATATTACAGCTTTGCACTAAATAACATGCATAAGTAATAATAATTTTCAAAACTATTCATTAAGACATCAGAGTCGTTATTCACCGGATACATAATATATAAAATATACAACACATACGCATCTGCACTATATTAGTTACGTTACACCCAATAAAAGCATTCTTTCCTTCGAGTATATAACTTAGATATTAACAAGTTGCACGCATATCATTTATACTGAATTTATTAGTGAGATTTATATTTACCCTTTGATCAAATTACATATTACTAAGTTTATTCCCATGTTAATTCTATTAGGAAAGTGAGGTATTCATAAGTCGGTTTATTTTGGTTAAGTGAATTATATTTTATCAGTTTCTTATTTATCTTCCTTTAAATAATATTCTTTATCACTGTATGAGTTTTCAGATGATTAAATATATATATATATCCATTTGTACATATTCTGTCTAGCAAATGGTAAGAAGGATTTATAAGATAATATAACAGCACATTAATCTAAATGTTAAAAATTGAATCTTATGATTGTACATTTAACGGTTTTAAGCTTAGATAATAAATAAAAAGTACTTTTTAAGGATTAACAGAATAGTAGTTTATAAATATTTGACCATTAAATTCATTCATTAGTAATGAAAAGTATAATTACGAGTAGTACAATAAATGAGTATTTAATATATACTTAACAATATAATCCTTAGGATGGTTTGAGGTACTTAATATCTCGTAAGTCACTGACATCATGTGGGCGACTGGTGTTCAATTAAAGATGGAATTGGCAACAATGTCCTCTGGGTACGTTTAAAGCTAGTTTACACTTATCCCTTTACTCCATGTTTAATTATGTAATCTTATGGAAAATATCAATCATTACAAAAGTTCTAGGCAGGGTCATTTCGCAATGATTAGTGTCTCTATTGACAAACTCTCATCTCAGAAACCCCTGTTAGGAATAGACAAGAAAGGCCAATATCATCTTTCAGACCTCGTTGCCATAAAGAACACTATCCTGGAAATAGGATCGGACAGCTATTATCAACAATGCACACTGAGGATTGGCACCATAGACGTGTGTTTTGGTGCACCGATGGGCATTTTCCATAATATCTGTACGTTAATAGAACAGAAACTTGGTCCCTGCTACGACCATAGCGAGAACAAAAGGCTGCCTTTTGGCGCAAATACAGTAAACAACAAACACATAAACAAAAACAAAGCATCTGTGGAATTTTTTACATACTACTAGTAGCCCATACAAAATTTTACTTACCTATTACATAATACTATAATAGAAATATATTACTCTAATCTAGCATCTTACTCGGATATGTTATTTAAAGTATAATATACCATATATTTATATATTTAATATTAAGATATATATAAATATATATATATGATAATATTAGTTAATAATTAATAAAATTATAATTACAGCATTAAAACATTATAATAAATAATTTAATATTATATTAAAAAATAAGTATACATTACTTATGTAAAAAAATACTGTCATATAAATTAATTTTATTAAATTATCAATTATTACAAAATAAGGTAAATAATCAACTATCCGACCAGCGTTTAAATATATATTATATTATAATATAAATAACTATATACATTAAACGTTCACATATATTATACCAATAATAAACTTATATATTATATACCTATATTATATATATATATAATATATATATATAATATATATATATATATTTACTAATATATATATATATTAATTATATATATATATATATATATAATATATATATTATATATATTATATATATATATATAATATATATATATATATATATATATATATACTATATATATATTTCATATATATTACTTATATATATTATATATATATTAAATATATATATAATAATAATATATATATATATATATATATATATATAATATATATTATAATATATATATACTATATACTATATTATATATACCTATCTGTCTGAAAGAAAAATGAAAAATGAAATATTAAGTAGCGGGACAAGCCAAACAATTTTCAATATATACTAATAATGACAATATACTATACTTATACGACTATATTTTCTCTAAGGGGCGATGTATTACAGAACGAAAACTGATTTTCATACTTTGAAATCAGTCTTGCGGAGAAAACTGATTAATGCGAAATTGTTGAAAATATTTCTTTAATTAACGCTATTATTAAATATTTTTTTAAATTTTTGTAACATTGTTTGGTAAACTTAGAACATCCATTCGGGCATAAACCTATACTAACTCTAACGCGATAAAGCGCATAAACGCTAAAAACTAACTTACACTATTAATTCCTAACCTCAATCTAACCCTAACCGTAACCTAACCCTAACCTAAAACCTAACCTTCTAATCCCTTATAATATATTAACTTATTTATTTCTATTTTCTGATATCTTGTTTCGCAAGATTTCTACAACACCAAGAATATGCAAATTCTAAAATTACGCATAATTTATAAACTTTAATTAATATGAATATATCTACACTATCTATTTATGCTAGATAGTTTCTTATAGTATATTCTTTGGCGATAATAAAGTATTAAGTCGACTCTTTTATAGCTAAATTTTATTTCTCGATTAAACTTTCTACAGTTATGAGTGTCCTTCAAGAAAAATTATATATTGTTAATTCAAAAATTTGTGAATAAATATTACGAGGTAGATCTGTAAGTTTATTTTGGGCATTATCCTTATTATTCTATCATGGATATCAACATTTTTTCTTAGAGAGCTTTAGGAACATTATGTCATCGAGAACATTTTTTCTGTTATAATTTAGTACCTAAAATAATTACAATTACAATAAACACTTTGATATTATCTCATTTTTGCAAATATAATCAAGCAAGCTCAAGCAAAGTTAAAATTTTACATTCTCTTTTAGGAGAAAAATCTATTTATTAGGAATAAGATTTTATAACCTGAAGAAGCAGTATCATAAATATTGCATCTTCGGATACGATTCGATTCTGGAGGCAAACTCCGAACGTACCTTGATCGAGTCAATCAAAAAGAACTTACAGGAACAATTCATCTTTGAAATTTCATTCACGGTTGGTAATCTGCTTTATAATAAATGATATGAGAAGAGGAGAAAGCGTAGTTTAATCATATTATAGTATCACTCGAATTTCAATATATATTTATTATAAAACATATTATACGCTTGTTTTAATCATATAATGATAGGATATAAGTACCTATACTATAAAATATTAAAATATACATAAGTAACCACATATATATAATAAAATATATATATACTTTGTTTATATATACCTATCCTTATCTGGCTTATAGGTACTTAACGTAATACTGTAGTATAACAGCGGAATATATATTGAGTATCTATATTATATATATATTATATATATCGCTCTATATATACTATAATATGAATTATAATAGTATCAAACTACTCTTCAGGGTAGGGCTTCTAATATATATTAGGGTATAATATAGGCTAGGAAGTTTATATATTTTGAGCTACTTATATAATATATATATATATGTAGGTATTTGAATATAAGATATACTATAGTTATTCGTTAGACTAATTGTTTTGAGCATTTTTCTTGTAATTTTTCGAAAGTAATTTTGCTTATTAGTCAATTTTTTTGTGGTTTATTTTTGTCACAATTTTCTTGTCTTTTTTTTTTTTTTTTTTTTTCTTTTTTTGTTTATTTTTTGCATAGTTTATGGAAGGGCACAACTTCAGGTCTTTTTCAAAAGGATCACTCAATTTATTCTCTCTTCTAATTGCATATTTCTTACTATCAGGTTCCATATGTTCTTATTCTATCTTCTTAACTTTTTACCTTGGTACGTACGAGTTTTTACTATCAATTATTATAGGATCACGCTATAATAGTCTTCGCACGGCACAATCCCGCGGAAGTAAACCGGAGAATCTTATATACAGAGTAACTTTAAAGTTTTCAATCAGGGCAGGTATAGTTTTTTAATTATACAACAATCTTAATCTTGGCTTTAACAAATTTACCCTCATATATTATATATATATATATGAATATAATATAATAATATATATCTATATATTAATCAAATAATATGATATACTATATAATATTATATATATATTAGTATATGGTATCTTATATATAGGTATGTATGTATATGGGATATATATACGGGTAGCTCACGATATATAAGGTAATCAAATAAACGCTTGGGAACCAACTTGAACATGGAGGCGGAAAGCACTCCTGGGAGTATGGTATAATTATAGTTTAATAATGAATATTATATATTATATTATATAATTAAATCTATATAAATTTATATTATTAATTATATATAATACCTATATTATATATTATATAACATTTAATATAATTATATATTAAATTATAAATAATTAATCATATATATATATATATATATAATATATTTATATATATAATAAAATTTTTTAAAAAAAAAAAAAAAATATAAATAAAAAAATATAATATTATTATTATATTAATTATAATATATATTTAATATATATATATTAATATTTATTAATATATCATATATTATTTATATATATATATATTTAATATTATTAATTTAATATATATAATATATATATATATTAAATATATAAATTATATATATATTATATATTATATATATTATATATAATATATAATTATATATATTAATAACATATATATATATTTTATATTATATATTATATAATATATTAATATATATATATTATAATATTAATATTTATATAATATATTAATATAAATTATATATTTAATATTAATTATATATAAATAATATATTTATAAAATATATGTTATATATAATTATAATTAATATATATATATATATATATTTTATTATATTATAATAATAATAATTAATAATATATTAATTATATTATATATTAAATATTATATATATTATATATTATAATTATTTAATATATATATTATATTATATATAATATATATTAATTATATTATATATATATATATTAATATATATAAATATTATATATATTAATATATAATTATAAATATTATTAATATATATATTATAATATAATTTATATATATTATATATTAATTATCTATATATATATATAATATAATAATATATATATTATTAAATAATATTATATTATATAATAATTAAATAATATATATATTAAATAATTAGTAATAAATTAAATATTAAAATTAAAATATATAATTATAATATTATATATTATTATATTATTAAATAATTATTTA
>JABUQX010088588.1:0-15000 GCA_015478945.1 Trachelipus rathkii
TTCCGTTATTATACATATGCTGGCTAGATGGTTATTGTTACTGGCTACAAGAGTTATGGCTGGCGGGTATACATATTGGCTGCTGGCTGTTGCTGGAGCTGGCAATACGCTGGCTACTGTAGCTGTTGATGGCAACATACATACGCCATTGTTGGTTGCAGCTGGTGCTTATACATATACAGCTATTATTGTTGATATTATACATATACATATATACATATATGCATATATATGATATGGTTATTATTATATATTATTGATATATAAATACTGTTACTATATTGTTGGTTACATATATATATTATTATATATTATATTATATTATGGTATTACATATTATTATATGGCTGTTATTGCTGTTGGTTGGAAAGAGTTGCTGGTTATTACATATTATTATTATATTATTATTATTACATTATATACATATTTATATTACATATTTACTGATAACTGATTTTACATATAAGCAGCTGATATACATATACATATATATAAGATATATTATTATTATATACATATTATTATTATTATACATATTATTATTATTGCTGGCGATATATGATATACATACAAAGAAGAGTGATGGTTGTTGAAGCATATGAAGGCTACATGTTATTACAGTTGTTGGAAGGTTATTATTACATATTGGTTAGCATTAATATTATTACATATATTATTACATTATATATATTATTATTATTACATATATATATACATACATATACTGTATATATACATATATATATACATACATATTATATACATACATATACATATATGTATGTATATATTATCATTATTGGTATTATTATTATTACAAATTACTATTATGATACATATATAGCATATATGATACTGAAAGGCTGATGATACAGCTGATATATGAAAGACATATATACATACATATATTACATACATTACCCAGTGGCTGGCTACATACATATACACATACATATTACAATAAAGATAAGAGAAGGTATATATATATATATACAGTTATATTGCATATATATATATATATATATATATATATATATAAATATTATTACTGTCCAACAAAAAAAATTTTTTTTTTTGCTGCCAAGGATATTTTATCGAATTTATAGTATATCGGGTGTGCTGATTTCAGAAATGACATTAGTTTTCCAAGATTGGCTCTAGTTCTTGAAATACAGGGTGTTCCAGATTTACTCTTTTACAAATATCTTTTTTAATGCATATTTTACAGTAATATCGTTTTATTTCTTTTTAAGGGGCTTACCTTTATATATACTTTATTTTTTTCTATTTTCAGAACACTATGAGTACTTCACGAAGAGCCTGTTTGAATAACCCCAATGTATTCTGCTACATCTGTGGTGAATATTGCCAGGAGAATCAAAGAAGAAATATTACTAACTTTGTGAAGCAAGCATATCTGGCACACTTTGGAATGAAACTCGGAGACCAAGATAAGTCTTGGGCTCCCCATATGGTCTGTAAAACGTGTGTCGAAAATCTACGTCGGGAAAAATGGACGGAGAAAAGGTTTAAAATTTGGTGTGGTGTGCCTATGGTATGGCGGAAGCCAAAGAATCACCACAGTGACTGTTATTTTTGTTTGGCTAATGTGAAAGTTATCAGTCGTTACAAGAAACGTAAATTTGAGTATCCGGATTTGGAATCAACAAGGCGACCTGTACCACACTCCGACGATGTCCCCATCCCAGTAGCCCCATTACACTCTGAGACCTAGCATTGTCTGGATGAAGAAGATATTCAGGATTTGGTGTGCACACGTGCAGATAGTGTGTGAATATGAAGAAAGTACTTCTACACAGCAAAAGTTGTCCCAGGAAAAGATCAATGATTTAGTACGAGAGTTAAGTCTCACCAAGCAAGATTCTGAGCTTTTAGCATCTAGACTAAGTGAAAAGAACTGTCTCAAGGCCGAATGTAAAATGACTTTTTTTCGGACAAGAGAGGTAGTAATTCTTCCATATTTCATTGAAGAAGAAGACCTAGTATACTGTAGGAACATCCCTGGACTCCTACTCCAAATGGGGTTACCTAAATACCGACCAGAAGATAGGCGATTTTTTATGGATAGTTCAACGAGAGGCTTGAAGTGTGTTTTATTGGATATAATGGCAATAGTTATGCATCGATTCCACTAGGTCACACAAAACGGAAAGAGGAATATGAAAATATAAGAATGATCTGGAGAAGCTAGATATAATGAACACTTTAGTATCATTATATATGGTAAGATAGATTTGAAGATGGTCAACATCTTACTAGGGCAGCAAAGCGGATATACTATGTACCCTTGTCATATGCTTGAGGGATAGTAGGGCTAAAGAAGACCACTGGGAAAAGTTGTATGGCCTGCTAGAGAAAAGACTGTAGGTGCATCAAATATCATTAACGAACCACTGGTTGACAGGGGAAAATTTATTTTCCCACCACTCCACATCAAACTAGGTCTGATGAAGCAATTTGTTAGGGCCCTAGACAAAGATGGTGAATGTTTCAAACATATTTGCAGATTTTTTCCGGGTGGAGTATGGAGAAACTCAAAAGCTGGAATCTTTGAAGGCGGCTCCCTTTATCTGCCAAGCTTCATCAAGGATGATAATTTCATAAATTCCATGACTGATATTGAAGCATCTGCCTGGAAAAGTTTTGTCTTGGTTGTTCAGAACTTTTTGGGCAACCATAAATCTGCCAACTATGTAGAGCTCGCACAGAAATTACTTTCAGACTTCAAAAATTTGAATGCTATTATGAGCATAAAAGTTCACTTTCTACATAGTCACTTAGATCGGTTTCCGGATAATCTAGGATGTTATAGTGAGGAATAAGGGGAGAGGTTCCATCAAGATATCCAGGTGATGGAAGAAAGATATCAAGAAAGATGGGATACACACATGATGGCAGACTATTGTTGGAGCCTTCAACGTGATTATCCACATTCTGCACACAGAAGACAATCATATAGACAGCGAATTGTAATGCATTAATTGTAATTTCATTGTATTAAATTGAATGTTTTGACCTATTAGCATTTTATGTACTTACTCATTAACAATTTGATATATTTCTTTCGTGTTTTTTTTTGTGAATTACGTACGTTACAACCTAACATAAATTGTTGTTATTAATGTATTTTTGTGACCACCCTGTCTCTCAAAAACTATAGCCAATCTGGGAAAACGGAGGTCATATTCGGAATCAGGGCAACAAGTTACCTATAAAATGATCTTCAAATGTTTTGCCAAAATATTTAGAGCATTTTATATATAGATATATATATATATATATATATATATATATATATATATATATATATATATATATATATATATATATATATATATATATATATATATAGTGTGTATATAGAAAGAGTGATAGTTATATATATATATATATATATATATATATATAGTATATATATATATATAATGGCATTTAAATATATATATATATATAGATATATATATATATATATATATATATATATATAGAATATATAATATATATATATATATATATATATATATATATATATATATATATTATATATATATATATATATATATATATATATATATATATATATTGCATGTCGCACATGCATGGGTTGAGAAATTTTAACTTTAGTTTGATCGAGACAGTCCCGATAACCCTATGTCGTCCCTCACTGCCCTTATTTTTCTTATGTTACTATGTGACTTCTTCCTATCTTTTTTCTTATGTTCCTATGTGGCTTCTTACTTTCTTTATTTTTCATTAAATTCCTCTGTTTTTTCACAAATTCTTCCTTATGTTCTATGTAATTGATTCTTTAAACTTCCATAACTACAATAAAATTTTATTTAGAAAATGGATAATTTAGATTCATTGGATGGGTAAGCGGAAGGAATATAAAATAAAAAGGTAGGATTAGGGACAAGAAAACGTGGTTCTAAGTGAATAAACGTTGAAGGTAGATAAAGTATCATTCAGTTTACCACGTGGTCATTGCTCAGTTGGTTTAATAAAATGGTTAAGTTTCAGTGCTCTCTTTCTGCTTATACACATTTGTTAGTGACTTTTCTTATTAATAAAATCTGAGAGTAAATATATTTATACTTCAGTCACTATATATATATATATATATATATATATATATATATATATATATATTATAAAGAAGTTTCTATATATATATATATATATATATATATATATATATATATATATATATATATAGAAAGAGCATATGTAGGTTGAGAGATGTATATCTCAGTGATATATATATCTTATTATTGGTTGCTATATATATATATATTATTATTATATATATTATATTATAAGGTTGTTACATATATATATATATATATGTTATGTTATATATATATATATATATATATGCTGTAGTTTTTAGTATATAGTTATTACTATATATAGTATATATATATATATATATATATATATATATATATATATATATATATATATATATATATATATATATATATATATATATATATATATATATATATATATATATATATATATATATATATGTGTCCCTATGTGTTTCATAACGCAGATAAATATGTTTTTTTTAAACACTTTTATTCATATATTGGTAATATATGAAACTAGCAATAAATTTGAGTGCGGTTGAGCAGAATACAAAAATTTTAAATACATAAAAAAAGTAATTATTTAATACTATCGTACTTTTTTTACGCAACGTATGTTTGGCAGCGCCCGTGAGAGAATGACACCTCGGGATATTTTCCGTAGTGCAATAATCTTACCCGAAAACAGGAGAAAAACTGTCACGGTAAAGTATATTCCGTAGGTTAGGTTGAAATTTACTGCATCGTTGATCCATTTAGGTTAGGTTGAGTTTTACTGCATCGTCGATCCATATAGCTTAGGTTGCGGTTTACTGGCCTCTAAGTTCAGGTTATGATATGTTTTATTATGTATTCACAAAATCTATATATGAAAAAAAACAATACAAAACATTTTACGCGGAAGCAATATTTTTTACTATACCTTGAATTCCTACACGTATTAGTACTAAAATCCAGTTTTCTTTCTCGTGCAAAATAAACGTTTTTGCTTACTTTATTATTAAATTTTTAATACTTTCTAATTTCATATCTTTCTAATCACCATCTTAATTAATTGCTAGTATCATATACTAACAATATATGAAAAAAAGTTTTAAAAAAAGCATATCATCTGAGCCATGAAACTCATAAGGTCATATATATATATAGTATATATATATGTATATATATAAGATATATATATATATACATACAGCGAGTTGATACAGAGCTGGTTATTGGAGTTGCTGGCTGCTGGCTGCATATTATTATTACATATTACAGCATACAGCAGCTGGCAATATCAGCTGGCTGGCGGGCGAGCGAGCGCTGGTTGGCTGCCGTTGCTGGTTGCTGACAGCTGGAGTGGGAGGCTGCTGCACATACATTGGCATCGGTGGCTGGCATGGTAGGCTGGCTGGCCGCCGTCATTCCGCTGGCTGGCTGGTTCCTGGCTGGTGCTGCTGCTGTTGGCTGGCTGGCTGGCTGGCTGGCTGGCTGGCTGGCTGGCTGGCTGACCTTTCTCCAGGGCCTAATACTGACTGTCTGTTATGAGATACAAGCTATTGGAGCTACAGCTGGCTATTATTACATATATTACATATACATATATTACATACTAAGCATACATACATTGCCATACATATATATATAATCAGGCAAAGTTTGGGTAAATTTTAAATTTGACGTGTTGTATGAGGGTTCACATCTCATCACGCATCCTCTCTCTCTCTCTCTCTCTCTCTCTCTCTCTCTCTCTCTCTCTCTCTCTCTCTCACATCAACACACACACACAAACACACACACACACCAAATAACTCCAGTATAGTGAGCAGTATATAAGAGATATATATATATATATATATATATATATGTTATATATTATATATATATATATATATATATATATATATATATATATTTATATATATATATATATATATATATATATATATATATATATATATATATATATATACGGTGGGAGGAGCCTCTCCCATAGACCAATGTTCATGTACTATGCATTCATTTAAAGTAAAAATTGATATAAATGTTATTTCCACAACGACTATTAAATAAATTTAAAACAAAATAACCCATTCTATATAACAACACGTAATATATATATATATATATATATATATATATATATATATATAGTATATATACCTATATATATATATATATATATATAAGCAGCATATATATATATATATATATATATATATATATATATATATTTTCACAGATTACCACCACTCACGGGCTGGCCCCTTTTCAAGGAGGGGGTAGAAAATAAAATCTAAAGATAATATTATATACATACATATATTACATATTATATATTATATACATATATATTATTACATATTATACATATTACATATTATATATTATATATATATATTATAATATATTAGCACCCATATATATACATATATATATTATTATTACTAGTTATATGATATTATACATATATATATATATACATATTATATATTAGTTATTATTATTATATGTATATGATATATATTATATATGCAAAAAGCTTCAGATATTTTTCTTTTATTGAGATTGTTTATGTTTTATTATGTTACTTTTATTGGGATTTGCCACCCTCTCCTCTCTATATCTCCGCGCTTTCAAAATCTGTTCCCCTACTTTCCTAAAACACGAAACAGACCTCCTAAAAACAAACCTTTATTAAACTAAAATACCCTAATTCTGTCATCATCAATGCATATAAAAAAGTTAAATCAAAACTCTATTCCATAATACATAAAAAAAAATACTATAAAAAAACTTTCTTACCCATACCCCACATAAACATAAAGCACATCCAAAAATACATACAAAATAACATAACTTTAATTCCTTCCAACAATATTATTTTAAAAAACGTCCTGATACCCCCTAAATCCCCAATATAAACCCCCCCATGTATTTATAAAATTCCTTTCACAAACTGTAATCTTAACTATATAGGCGAAACCATAGATCACAATAGAAGAATATATCAACACAAGCCTGCCTAAATATGGATGATCAAAACTATGCCCCTTACTACCTGACAAATCGACCAAAGAAACAATCATCTTATAAATCTCAACAAAAGTAACAATAAAACACATAAACAATTTCAAATAAAAAAAAATATCCGAAGCTATTCCATACAGCATAACTTTACCATTTTAACCAATGCTCTGGTGAATCTACAAAAATCGATTGTGTACAAAAATGACATCATGAACAGATAACTCCTTCTACAAAATCTATGCAGCATTGCCAGGAAGAAAAGTGGAAACTCACAGCTGGTGAAGGGAAAACATTGGATGGTCACCTGAAAGAGGCTCCGAAAGGGCGAAAGCTAGTTTCCAGCCAAATTCCCACAATGTATTAATGTTTTTAAAGATATAGAGTTTATTGTGTAATAAAGTGTAATTATTTGTGACTTGTAATTTTTGGCTATCAAGGTTTAAGCAACAAAAATATATATATATATAATATTATATATAATATATATATATATATATATATATATATATATATATAATATATTATATATATATATATATAATATATTATATTATATATATATATATATATAATATATATTATATATTGTGCGTGTGTGTATTATGTTTGTGCTCGAATTAACTGAACTGACTACTACGAACATATTATTTATAGATAGTGGATCACTACCTACATCCGATTGAAAATTAAATGATCAGGGTTAAATTTTAGATAGCGTTTTTGGTGTGAATATGAATGAAGTTTAATAAGGATATTCGGCTTCAGCTCCAAAATGAATCAAGGATATCGAGCCCCATCTGAATTTTATTAATGTTGAAAAAGGGTGTTCAATTTTATTAATTATTTTTGCTATGATTATGATCGATTTGTGAGCATTGAAATCTAGTATAAAGAATAACACTCCGTAAAGTTATAGTGTTTTTAAATTTATTTTTCCATTGTTATAGAGCATGTTTTAATTTAATTTTAAAGTACTTAATTTTTAAGTTAGTATTTATGTGTGTATCCTTTTTTTATCCCATTATTTCTTTCCTTTTTATTTAGTCTGTGTTTTTAATTTGCGTGTGTATGTGTTCGGGTGTGTGTGAAAGATGGGAGATTTGCCGTAGGCCGCGGGGCATTTACATTAAACTTTACCAACACCCGTGGCTTAAAATCTAACCTTTGGCCTCTGTGGAATATGCACTCTCTAACTTTTACCCTAAGCCTTTTTGCTATTGTCCTGAGACTCAGATGGCTAAGAATTCATCCTCTTAACTCGTTTAATGTTTCCAACTAGGTAACTTATTTCAAATAATTTCCTCTAAAGGTGTGGAGTTGTGGTGCCTATGTAACATTAATACTCCTGTAAAAAGTCTCGTGAATCTCGAATCTCCTAAGCTTCCGATTTCCTGTGGCTCAAAATCTTCTTCCTTCTACTTACAATAATCTTGTGCTTCGCTACTGTTCTCATCTAATAGAAACAGATTTTCAACCTCTTTTCTTTGAATATACTTACTATTGTCTCACGATACTGTTATATCTTCTCATCCAAATACTGAGGTCCTCTATTTAGGGGGATTTCAATGTACAACACTGAATGGTTGGGGTCCTCTAATACTGACTTTAGGTGGGAGGAGGCCCGAATCATCAGCGTCTCAACGATCTAGAGCTAAACTAATCAAGAACCTACACACCATTCCGGATCGTCCCAGCGCAAATTTCTTGAACACACTGCACTTTTTGTTTCACCACTAGTCCATTCTCTCTATAAATAATCAATTTTACCAATTTTTGGCTCCTAATGGTAAAATCTTGACAGTATTTTTCCTTGGATTAATTTCCAATATTTTTCAGTGTGACAAATCAATGCGCCTATTGCGATTTTTCTGGCACTTTGATCGGGTGATTGGCGGGCCTTGCGTCGCTTCTCCCCTAACAATAATTGGAATGACTGCTTTTACTCTGATGACGCTTCGGCTTTTGCCACTAAGGAGGGAGCTGTAATTCGTTGATGGGATGAGCAGGTTCATTCTTTTCCGACTTAAATCTTCTCTCCTCATAATCCATCGTTCGATCGTGCATGTTCTCTGGCCATTCAGGCTAGAGATAGTGTGCGTATCGGAGTGGAAAAATTCTCGTTCTCCTATATCACTCTCGCTAATTTTTACTCAGCTAGAAATCGTTGCATGGAAATAACTCCTTCGACGAAGCAAAAGCGGGCTTTCGATCAAACGAAAAGTGCGTCTAATCCTCCTTGGTTCTCCTAACTGACAAATCTTTTGGCCTCCTTTGCCAAAACATTCTAACAACATTCTATAAATCATTTTCTTTCCTCCTCTTATTCGATCTGATGGCTCTGTTGCTAAATTCTCCAACTGAAAAAGGCCAATCTCTTGAACCTCCTTTTTTCCTCTAATCACCCTGGAGCTATTCTGGCATTCCTCATGCCTCCCTACATCTTCCCCTCAGGTGTCTATGCTATTGCCTGTGATTACATTTGAGCGGGTGCATGGGCTCCTGAGTATCTATTGATAACGATAGGAAGGCGGTGGCCCAGATGGCATTTCCTCATCGAGTTTTTTGTAAGGGAATGGCTTACGTGCTGACCCCGCCCCCTGTTCAACTATAATCTCTTATGTTCAATACTACACTTTCCATCAGGTTGATGAGAGAAGCACGACACTTTCCAACCTTACTCCGAAAAAAGGAAGCCTGCTCTGATCTTCTAACTATCGCCCTATAGCTCTCACTTGTAATTCTATCTAAGATCTTTGAAACACTTTCTTAAGTCTCATCTTAGATCACTGGAATCTCATCTCTTCTTTCCGATTCACCAGTACGGCTTTCGGCGTTCAAGTTCATATAACAAAAAAATGTCTTGGAAAACCTCACATCACAACGGTAGCTAGTGCGGCCTCAAAGAAACTGGAGTTCTGTAGACTGCAGAGCTTTTTTTCGCCTCTTCTCAGTTACTCAAGCTATACAAGGGTCTCATCCGCCCTTGTATGGAGTAATGTTCTCATGAATCTGGGGGGGCCTCTGGTTTCACCCGGCTTTTGTACAGGGTCGAGTCAAAAGCCAAAGGCTTATAAACTGTCCGTACTTTCCAGTTCCAATTGACAACCATCTCTAATCTTTGCGGGCGCCGATGATTGGTGCTTTACTCTTTGCTATAGGTACCTCAACAGCGGCAGGTGTTCGAGGAACTTACCACTCGCGTACCACCGCCTTTACGACGCCCTCGTAGCACATGTAAGCACAAGGGCGTGCTGTGTATGCGCAAGTTTTGTGTGGATCTTGGTAACTATTATTCCAGGCTAGCATTCGCTGCGGTTGCTTCTGTCTTTCCCTGCCACCGTCTGTTCACTGTGGAATTCTCTTCACCATCTTCCTGTGTTCCCTGCTGAATTTAAATCTCCCACAACTTTAAGAGCCCTGCGTCTGTGCTCATCTGCATAATTTGCGCTAGCGGCTGAAAACTTTGGTGTGCAACACCAACCCTCGGCCTGAATAGGACTCTGCCTGTGAGTGGTTGTGTACAACTGTAAAAAAAAAAAAAAAAAAAAAAAAAAATAAAAAAAAAAAATCTGTCATAAACCAATATATTAATCATAAAAAATCGTGTTAATGTAAAATATTTTAATATTATTGTATGTCGGCTTGGGTTACATGACTTGGTTTAGCTCTAACTAAAGTATAAATAACCTATTCACCTTTATTTATTAGGACAAACCATGTTATAGTTTTCTGATTGTCCTGTTGCAGATTGTATGCATGGACTCTTTACATTTGCTCGCCCTTCTGTATCTTGTCCTAACCATAAAATGACTGCAATTGCTTGATTTTGGTTTTGGGTAAAATTTGCCATCCATTATTTATGTTAACCAATGTAGTAGTATTTTCTATAATCAATGTGTTTTCTGCAAATGAATCAGTGTCAGAGCATTGCAACCGTTTCTTTTCAGAATACTGGTGATGAAAATAAGTTTGTGTTCAGATAAATGAACTAGATTTTAAAAATCAGCATAGGGGGGTGAAGAAACGTTTATGGAAGATAGTGTGTTTGAAAGGTAGAGTTTACATAGTTATAAAGCTATGCCAGTGTTGTTTTGTACAGATTGTTGGATCCGTGATCTAAGATGAATCTTTTTTATCTGTAATTATTAAAGCAAAAACTTCAAGTGAATTATTATAGATGAAATAAATACATGCAATAAAGAGCAATTTAAAGATTATTGATTGAGTGCGTTGAGAACTTGGGAATAATCCTCATCGACAATGACAGAAAATTATTTTCCAGTGTTGAAACCCTGAGAGTGAGCCCTTATGCCATCGAAACTGTTCACATATTCATCTGATTTAAGATTCTACTTTTCCAGAAAGTATTTTTGTTTGATTCGAAGAGAGTAAAGAAAATAAGAAACTAAAAAAAAGAAAAATTGAAAAGGAAATACCAAAACTAACAGAAGAAATCTAATCAAAGAATTGGAAGTTATCTTAAAGAAAAATCAATTTCTCCAAAAGCTATATTTTGCAGTGATGGAATGGTAAAAAAAAAAGTCTCCCATATCATTAACAATTTATCAGCAGAAGAGCGTTCTAAAGTGCCTGTTAAATTAACCAATATAGCTCAGAGAAATTCTATTTCCTGAAAGCAGACATATGTATTGACAGTGAGAAATCATCACGAATTAAAAATACCTAAATATGGAGTATTACTAAACACTTCTGCTTCATAATATTTGTTGAATAATCTAATAAATTACATCCAAAATTAAAGTTATGGAAAACTATAGAAGAAATTAATAATCTTTTTATTCAATAGGTTTTTATTATAATGTTAAATAACATGAATTGTATATATATATATAAGTATACCACACTCAATAAATCATATTATATATATATATAATATATATATATATATATATAGTATAACTATATATATATTATATATATTTATATATATATAGATTATATATATATATAATATATATATTATAATATATATATATATATAATGTATGTATAGATATAGTATATATATATATATATTATTATATATTATATATATAAATATATATATAATATAGTATTATAATCTGCCAGCTTCATTGGTGTTGTTGTGTTTGTATATACTATATATATATATATATATATATATATAATATATATATATATATATAATATATATATATATATATCATATATATATATATATATTATATATATATAATTAGGGAAATAAAGAGGATAGAAAGCTAGGTACATAATGTGTCGACAGGTAAAATAGGTTGCCAGCAGGGTCAAGATAGTCGATCATAAAGTTTGTCCGACCCAAGAGAATGCTGGTCTGACCCAAATGCTGTCTACAATTTTGACATTTTTTAGAAAAAATGAGGGGGGGGGGGGGGGGGGGGGGGGGGGGGGGGGGGGGGGGGGGGGGGGGGGGGTGTCGACAATTTTGACAGAGTAAATATTTTTTACTAATATCGATTAATCGGATATAATTACTACGATATATCTTTTTTTTTTTTTTTTTTTTTTTTTTTTTTTTTTTTTTTTTTTTTTTTTTAAACTAAAGAATACCCCTAGGGTACACCGCCCCGATGGCAAGAGTCGGGTTCTCGGCCTTCCGGGATCTAAGCGGGGTAGGACATTAATTCCCCACCCTTCCGGGAGGGTCTCCCGGAAGACACCCGCAACATTCGGTCCAATCACTAGATAAGTCGCGGGGGTTCCTCCGCCCCTCCCCTACGGGGTATGGAAATTCGTCCCCCCTCTTCTGTCCCCGTCGGCTCGAGCCCCCTATTTTGCCGTATATATATATATAATATGTAATAATAAATAATATAATATATATACCTGTCCGACGTTTTTGACACACACCTTGAAAATTTATTTAATGATTAATCGATCGATTAATTATCGATTATTTAATCGATATTATTTAATCGATTATTTAATGAATGTGTCGACGATTTGGACACATTATGAGAAAATGTTGTCGACCCAAATGGCTGTCGAACTCAAAAAATCAAACTGTCGACCAAAGAATACAAAATCTAATACGAACAGGTTTTTGACAACAACACCTTCTGAAAATTCCTGAAATTTGCGTGTTCGACGCATTTTCCCTGTCGAGAATTATGTATAAGTTCCAAGGAAGATCAATTAAAAGCGATCTCACTATTCTACATGTCTCTCACTATTTAATAACACAATAACCCTTAAGATTAATAAAAAAACTATACATATAGCACAATATTCCTCTATTCAACCGTAAGACTCAAACTGTTAACACAACGCCTAACCGTGTACCGAACCAAATTATCGCAAAATCGAATAAATAATACTAAAAAGTAGGCACCACAATATAGCTATACCAGTTAATACCCAACTATCACAAACTTAACATATAACAGCAAGAGTTCCGACGCCGCATCCACGAGAGCACAAAGAGAACATGTCTCCCTCTACACTAAAAAACTAAGCCCACCACAAATCACTGTTCCGACCAAAGTCAGATAACCGCCACACGAGAATCCAAATACACACTCCACAACGACGAGAGTCAAAAAGAAAATGAACCGTAGAGAACCAATCCGGACAGCAGAATCCAGAGGAAGCCGAGAAAAAATAAATCACTATAGACAAAAATCTCACCGCATTACCAATCAATATATAACCACAAAATCATAACACCAACCTACCTACAACAATAAATAATCAATACATGAAACCTAACCACGTAATACACACTAACTGAACTATACATACTACTATAAATTAACACTAACACATACACTACTCTATAATAACACACCACAACCAAAAACCAACATCATATACCATCAAAAACACTAGTACCAATAAAAAACACCCAACCAATAATACAACTATACACACCAATACTAACCCATGACCCATACACACCATTCAATCCCAACCAAAACGACCACATTCACACAACTTAACAGTACACATCTTAAGAAAACGCACAACATCCGCACACAAATAAAACACCATATTCCCGATCTAAGAATGTAAATAATATGCACCCTATGTTAACATATATAGATCTACTTTAAATGAAATAATAACTTCAATGGAATATAACTATGAACTCAGCACATTTTCTTAAAACGCATATGCACATGTATTAAAAATTACGAAGGGAAAGTTAATTAATAGAAAAATACAATTGCACAAAGACAAAATATGGCATCAAACTGAAACCTCACACACATGCTAAATACTATCACTCAAAAGCGCAACAATTAGCCCAACACTACAACAAGCACACGATTCAAGGAGCCCCATACCCCAAACCCCCAACAAACACCAAACACACCCCAAACTACACCACACCAAAACAACCACCCACAACCCCCAAAAACTACAAAAGAAAAAAAGAAAAAACAACATAAACATCAACAACAACCATAAACAAAAAAACCAAAATTACCAACACAAAAATGCAAACACCAACACCAAAAACAACCAAAAACACAAACACCCCCACAAACCACCACAAACCAAACCACAACCCCACAAACAAATCACAATCGACACCAGAACAAAACACTATTCAAAACCTGCCAAAAAGAGCTACCAAAACCCAACAACCTTACTAGATATAGCCACTCATATCACCCAAAACCAAAAAACGATCTATCCCTCCACGAGGAGAGAACGCTAATCACGTTGATCTATAACATCAAACCCACCCACACAAATTGATATATCGCCCGCAAGAAAATAACAAAAAACAAACATACGAGCCTGAAACGAGAAAACTTTTGAGATCGAATTGCCAACACTAGAAGCGTAAGCCTATCAATAGATTCCAAGATCAAGAGGAGATATCCTGATTATAGCAAAAAAA
>JABUQX010088588.1:20000-22500 GCA_015478945.1 Trachelipus rathkii
TAAATATCTTCATATCTTTGAACTCATATTTAACTGTTATGCTCACTCACTCAAAAAAAAACGAGAGAGAGAGAGAGAGAGAGAGAGAGAGAGAGAGAGAGAGAGAGAGAGAGAGAGAGAGAGAGAGAGAGAGAGAGAGAGAGAGAGAGAAATAACATATAAAAAAATATTTATCTTTCTTATATAAATATATTTCAACTTCACATGCAAACTAAATTCTGGCATACGAAGCATAATTAATTGCACAGATGCCGGCATAAGCGGTATAGAGAGCTTGAAAGACATCCGATATTTCTTGTCAAAAATTATGAAATCCAAAGTGTTATAACTTTCTAAATATTTTTCTTTTCAACTATATTTATTGTTGCAATTTAAATTAAAGATGTGGACCAGCTGTTCAAAAAAACAGAAACGAAGAAGGAATCTTTTGAATACCATTGGGCTGTCTGAGCAAGACGGAGCCAAGAAGAGAGTAGCACACACTCAGACGTCCGACCAGTGACGAACCTGGGTCTTTCGCTTAGTTGAGCGAATGCTCTAACAGCTGAGCTACCGGACGCCATTTTGGTGCTTGATCCATTCCTTCTTGACTTATACGAGCCGACTCCACCGAATGTTCATTCTTCTTATATTCTTATAATAAATAACTAAATCCAAAATGATGTTGGTCCATTTATTAATTTAATTAACTTTTGTTATATCAAAAAGAATCAAGATTAAAATTTTGGTGCTCCTCCGTTATATTAAAATAGATTTTAATTTTTTAATTTTGTTTAAATTTTATAAAATTTTGTAATTACTAATTCTAAAAAGTTTCTTCACAGTCTGAACAAATGTTCTCTCAGGAACCATCTCCTTCACCAGCACTCAAACTTCTAATCCCTAATTGCAAGCTCTTAGTGTTATTCTTGGTTACTTCTTCTCTTTATTCCTTTCTTCAAATCTTCTCTTTTTCTATTTCCACTCTCTTTTTAATGCGTCCGTTCTCCACCGCAGTCGGCTCATTTATATATATATAATATACTATACTATATATATATATATATATATAATTATAATATATATATAGTATATTACTATATATAATATATATATATATATTTATATATATATGTGTGTGTGTGTGTGTGTGTCTGTGTGTGTGTGTCTGTGTAAATAATCATAACAGTTTAATTTAATATTCTAATGTATACTGTACTATATATATATTATATATATAATAATATATATATATATATATATATATATATATACTATATATTATTATAAATATATATATATATATATATATATATATATATATATATATATATATATATATAATATATATTATATATATATATATATTATATAATATATATAATATTATATATATATAATATATATATACTATATATAGTATATATAATAATATATATATATATATATTATATAAATATTATATATATATATGTATATATATATATATAATATATATATTAATATATATATATATTATATATATATAATAATAATATATATACTTATATATATATATATATATATATATATATATATATATATATAAACTGCATGTCGAACACTCATGGGTTGAGAAATTTTTACTTTAGTTTGATTGGGACTGTCTCGACAGATGTCGTCTCTCACTGTCCTTATTTTTCTTATGTTCCTATGTGACTCCTTACTATCTTTTTTCTTATATTCCTATGTAGCTTCTTACTTTCTTATATTTTCCTTATGTTCCTCTGTTTTTTCATAAATTCTTTCCTTATGTTCTACTGTTTAGCAAAATTCTTTAACTTCTTCACCAACTACCAATAAAATTTTATTAAGAAGAAGGATCTTTTAGATTCATTGGATGGGTGAGCGGAAGGAATATAAAATAAAAAGGTAGGATTAGGGACAAGAAAACGTGGTTCTAAGTGAATAAACGTTGAAGGTAGATAAAGTATCATTCAGTTTACCACGTGGTCATTGTTTAGTTGGTTTAATAAAATGGTTAAGTTTCAGTGCTCTCTTTCTGCTTATACACATTTGTTAGTGACTTTTCTTATTAATAAACTCTGGAAGTAAACATATTTGTACTTTAGAGATCATTGACTGATATATATATATATATATATATATTATACCCTATATATAATAAATATATATATATATACTATATACTATATACTATACTACTATATTATATATATATATATATATATATTAATAATTATATATATATATATATATATATATATATATATTAAACATTATGTCCCATAACATTATTTATTGGGACTCATTAACCCATATATATACTATATATATATTATTAGATATATAAACACCTATATATATATATATTATATATATATAAATAGATATATAGTATATATTTTTCGAATATATAATATATATATATTATAATATTATATAGGTTCCTATGAGTTTCATAACGCAGATAAATATGTTTTTTTTAACATTTTCATACATATATTGTTATTATATGATA